>JABXWE010023128.1:0-23053 GCA_014611495.1 Limonius californicus
AAAATCTGTGTTGAAAGCCAAACGCTTTGCACCACTTGGTGTTGAAAGCCGAACGCTTTGCACTTGAAAAAGAAAAAAAAAACAAATAAATAAAGGTCTGTGTTGAAAGCCAAACGCTTTGCACCACTTGGTGTTGAAAGCCGAACGCTTTGCACTTGGGAAAGAAAAAAGAAAAAATAAATAAAAACCGAACGCTTTGCACAAAGATTTTATAAGTCATGTTGAAAGTCGTAACGCTTTGAACTTAAAGCAAAATTTTGAGCCTGTAGTAGAACAGTGTTAAATAAATTGAGTTTGTGAGCCTTTAAAGATTTTGCTTTGAGTCTCAGCACGGCGCTGTCTTCAAACAGATTGCTGGTTTGATTATCTTTTCAGTTTGAATCCTGGGACGAGTACCACACAAATTCGAGAGCGAATTTAATGTCAGTCTGGCCGTGTCAGCATTCGTGGAGCCAACCGACCGACGGAGGGATTACTGGAGCTGTTGTTATTTATGAATAAGGGACTGTTTGCCCCTTTAGGTTATATTTAACTAGTGTAGTAATTCAATATGTTAATTGGAAAAAGCTTACGTGTTTCCAAAAACTACAATAGATTATAGTATGTATGATTTAGGGACGTGGCACACGTTTGTAAACATTCAGCTGGTGAATTAGCTCGACGCTCTAACACAGGGCGGTCATTGTTGTCATGCAGTTACATGTTTTAATTATATTCGCGTCGAAGGAAATTCAGAGATGGTGGCTCGACGAGGTCGGACCGCTGATCGCTCTTAATAAAGTCCAGTAATCCTTCAATTGTTGTGTTTTATTTTCTTCTTAAGATTCAAAAACACTTTTGAATCTGACATACATATTTATCATTTTGTAACCATAAAACAAGACAAGAAGAAATGTGTTAAGAATGTTTACACATTTGTTACACAACCATTTTTTGATTGTATGATGGAACCAACATTAACTCATTGTATATGCATACTATAGTTTAAATTTTTGCACATTCTATATCTTAGTTACCCTAAAAGTATATACTTACGCACATGGTTGATGTCCCAGTCCCTTCTTCAAGGCTAACTGCAGTGTTTAATTGTTGACTAACAGTCGGATTATATGTGGTACTAATATTTGAACTTTGATCTCCATGCATCTGTAATATTTTTTTGTTGTATGCACAAATTAAAGTTCTTTTTTATACAGTAATATTAAGCTTAATAACAACAGACTCAGAGTATTAATGTACAAAATGATTAAATAATAAATTTGCCCTTATAGAATTATGTTTTAAATTCTTACAAACAAATATAGTTAAGTTTTTGCATTCCTTCATACATTTTTGCAATTGCATCCCACGCTACTATTTATCGTTTCCTCCTCAATTGGATTCGCAGTATGCACCCGCAGTCTATAAGTATAGTTACGTGGGCAGCCTTTTAAGTTTTTACGAAAACTAATAAAGAAACAATTTTTTTTTGATCACACTGTTTTGTTTCTTTTCAAAACATTCACCTTTAAGACACTTTTGCATGGGTTCAAACCAATTCTCGAAACATTTTTCCACTCTGTTGGTATCTCAAAAACATGATCTTTGAAAGTTTCAACAGCTTCTTGGGGTGATAAAAATCGCTGCCCACGCATTTTTTGTTTGACATTCGGAAACACAAAGAAGTCGTTAAGCGATAAATCAGGTAAATACGGACAATGAGACATTAATTCGATGTTTTTCTCCTTTAAATAACCAATTGTTTGACGTGCTGTGTGAGAGCTGGCATTGTCATGATGAAGAATGATGCAACGTTTTCGGTTGTTTTTTCTAATTTCGTCGATGATTTCTGGCAAAAAAATTGTTGTATGCCATTCAGCGTTAACTGTTCTTCGGCCCTCTAAAAGAATGGTTGCGACATGTCCACTACAACCGAAGAAACAAGCGATAATTTTCTTACAAGTGTTTCGTGAACGAACAACTTTTGTGGGATTCGGTTAATCTTGGAACACCCAAACAGTGGATTGTTGCTTAGTTTAAGGTCCATACGATTATATCCAAGTTTCATCACCTGTTACGATGTTGTATACGGATTTTGCAGTTCCTCGGTCGAATTTTTTTGAGCATTTCCCTACAGCAATTAACACAAGCCTTTTTTGAGCTTCGGTCAAATTATGCGGAATCCATCGAAAATAGATCTTTTTCACAGCGAAATGTTCATGCAAAATCGAATGTACTGCAGTCTTCGATATGCCTAAGGATGCCTCTATCTCACTGTAAGTCACATGCCGATCTTCTTCAATCATGTTGCGCATAGCATCGATGTTTTTTGGAATAACAACCGATTTTGGTCAACCTTCACGAAATTCATCACTGACGGACGCACGACCACGACGAAATTCTGCGAACTAATTGTAAACAGCCTTTTCTGGTGGTGCTTCATCACCAAAAGTTGAACGAAGCGATTCTATGCATTGTTATTGAGTTAGGCCTTTACTAAAATAGTAAAAAATCATCCGAACGAAAACCTTCACGTGAAATTTCCATTTTTTCACAAAACTGTTTTTTAAACGCTCTCTGTAAACAAACTACTCGGTCAATTTCTAAGTTGCCATTCCACAATAACAAATATCAAATTTTAGGAAAATAGTAATGACACATCTCAATAGCGCCACCTAGTGGTCGTTTGTAAAAACTTAAAAGGCTGCCCTCGTATAGAATCCCCACGGAAAATTATCGCAGATCTCTAATCAATTTCCCATTTTGAAAATTTATTTCTATTTCGTATAAACCAAGACGTTGTTTGGATTTACAAAACCTTTTTTTTTTCATCGGAACTGCACTGCACTTCATCTAAAAAAAGGCTCACGATAACTCTTCATTGGCTTCTTCCATTTATCTTATATAATTGTAAAGGTAAAACTGTGTTTGATAATGGATTGAATTTATACAGAACATTCTCACCTGTTACTGTAGTCACAGATCCAGCTGCGCCTTCGTATTCGTCTGGTAGAGCAAATCCGGGAATGCGTTTGTAGTTATAATTTACTGAATTCATTTTTGTCATAAATATGTGTCCATAACGGAAGTCATTTTAGACAATGAAAGTTGTATATAATTTATAATGGAGGATTTCGGGGTTGAAATAATAATTACTGAATTGTGAAATATCAAAATCAAAGACAATGTCTACTATTCCAGAGTTTAATTTGATAAAATCGCTCGCTAAAATTAAATAAACAGGTAATTTATAATCCTAAGTTTATCATATCAACAAGTTAAATATTAGAAATCATTATTTGGCTTCCTGTAGTAGAGCATTAGTAAGCATTATAGGAATATGATAAAAAAATTGCATCGATACCACATGGAGGAGCACAGCCATCAGATAACAATTGTTTATTTATGTATTTGTTTTACAGAAGAAATTGGAATTAAATTAAGAAGGAGTAATCTGTTGCAAATAGCTTACGTAAAAACATATCGAAATCAATATTCATTCCACGACCAGTTATAATCTACAAATTACTTGAACGCACTTTCAGGAAAGTTTCAACTTTATTTTGACCAAAATAAGATCACAGTAAGGATGACGGGTATCTTTGGAATCCAAAACCAACAAAATACTAAAAATAAGAGCTTTGAAAGTGTATAATTTTGCACTGGTTTCATACTATTTACCTCCCTTAAAAACACTTCGTATTTCAGGCGAGATTAGATCTCCGTTTTTGAAAACCTCCTGCGTTGTTGATCTAATTGTACATGAATAGTCTACATTTTATTTTAGCTCTTGATAGACTTTGCAACCGCGTAAGAAAATTAAGGGCAACAAATCATCTAAAAGGTCACAATTTATAAATATTCAGAGCATAATTCAAAACGTTTGTTACCTGTTCATTTAAATGAGGTTGTTTGACAATACATTCTGTAATTTTTCAAATAATTTTCTCTTATTTGGCTGATTACTTCGTTTAGTTCCATTTCAGCTATTTTTTGAAGGTCTTCGAATGGGTCTTCAACATACGTACACCCTGCTAACATTATTTAAAAATGTTTATTACAATTAAATACAGACTAACAACAATAAATATGCAAGCAGCAAACAAGTTATCGGTATTTTCTTTATAAACTATAATGAAGCTGGAAGTTTGAAGATAACCCAAACAATAACTATTTCGATATGTATTTATTCTCGCGATTAACTTTAAAATAATAAAACGGTGGTCAACCTCCCACAACGATTATTGCAACTACTGAAAAAATAATTAATAAATTGTAATTCAATTAGTACTAATAATATAATACTTTGATCACGCTCCTGCAATATATTCATAACAATTTTTCGAAATAAAAGCAAGAATTTTAATTAACAGCTATAAAAATCATCATAACACGCCATTTTTATGCAAGCTATGGACTTATACAGTCATGGAAATAAGTCCGAACATACATACGAATGAGACTGAATAATTTTAAACTCGTACTCTACACGTCAAATCAATTCCCTTCAACCCGTGGAGACAGAGATAAGTTTCGAGACACCCCTAATAAATATGGCTTCAAAACGCAATCCATTTAACAAGGCGAGCAGACATAAATTTGTTTTTGCTTGTAGACAACATTAATAATTGTAGCATCGCAAGCGCATGCAATTTTCATGAAAACCCGTTTTAAATTAACATGGTAATCGCCCAGTAGCACCGGTCGGTAGATAAATCTAATCAAATGTAAAAGAGATGCTTATACTGAAACCTGAAATATCGTCAAAGATAAAAGTCACAAAGAAAACTTCATCCCGAAAATTATTCGAAGCGGTTTTACGAGCAATAAAAGTGGATAGTTATTACGCACCGTTACCAGCTATGAGGAATACCTATTTAATAATTTTTATTATTTATGCATGTATTTTGAAATTTTAAAATTAAAAATTAATTTCGTGTAAATGTTTTTGAAAATAACAGTGCGGCAACTCGGACTCAGATTACAGTAACATTTTAATGCTAATTACACTAAATCTTTTCATATTTTAATAAATGCAATACACGCAAAAATATGAAGTGAATCACTGTCTATATCACCGTATACAGTATTAAATTATATATTAAAATAAACAATAACATATACCTAGTGTATTTTATTAGAACAGGCAAATAGCTATTGCTTTCGGGGAATATGCAAGCAACAATTAATATTTGTTTATTGCGTATAGGAGACTTCACAATACAGTATAAAGTAATCTGCAGTGTATGAAGATATTAATATATCATACAAATAAAGATCGTAAATGCAGGATTATAAATAGTATTAGTGTAGATCGCAAGTACAAGATTATAAATAGTGTTAATGTAAATATAAAATATAATAGTACAAACTAAAAATTCTAATATATGAAATATAAACTACAAACTTATAAACTAGTGACATATATTATGTAAAAGCTATGATATAGGGTAATTAGCGTATTCGGTAAACATGTGCGTATATGTCAATGCCCAAGTTTTGTATGTGGGGATGTGTGTGTGTGTGTGTAGACGACCTCCTCGATGGTACACCCTGGGCAACGTTTTTAACGGCTAAAAGTCTACACGAAGAGGGAAGCCTGCAAAGAAAGCGAATCAACAGCAATCAAGGAATAATAAATATTAACAATGTGCAACAAGAATACTCAAAACCCTGTGGGGTAACTAACCAAATGTATCGGACCTTCTCTCCAAATTCTGCAGTTTATGTTTGTTAATGCACATGTAATGTGCATTTTCGCCACATAAAATTGAATTTTTTTAGTCAACAATTAAAAAGATCGAGTGTAGTCTACTTTCGCTAATATTACAGTATATGGAAAATACGTATCAGTCGATTTTGTCTAATATATCTCAATACAAAGGAAAAATGAACTTTCCCAAATAACAAAACAAACCTCTGTTTAACCAAATTGGGTACATCAGTGGGTCTTAATATTGAACAGTTACTTTTTGGCTTATTTTCGTCAATATCTATGACAAAAGCGCTTTAAACTACCTCAACTATTTTGAATACCCCAACACTCTGTTGCTAATATTTATAGATATTGTGTATCTATTATGACATTAGGTTAGTTATAGGTATAGGTATAGTTCAATTACAAAAAATATACAATCCCAATCACTGTACCGGAGTAGGTACGCCTGTCAAACAATTATAGTAGATTTTGTGCTACAAAAAGAAAAAAAAATACAAAATAATGTTTGAAACACAAGACAGTTATTAGCAAGCCCTGTTAAAAACAATAGAAGAAATCAAAAGACACCGCTCAAAATAATAATATGCCATTTCCATTTTTTTATGGAAGATGCAAACAAAATGATTACGAATTAGACGAACGGTGAAATTAGAAAAATGATAATTGTTAACGGGTGGAATAACCGAAATAATATAAATTAACGGAACAATAGAGAAAATAAATGAGATTACAACATATTGTGAGTACTGTACTACACTGTGGTGGTTGCTCAGTTGGCAAAGCGCTCGCTTTCTAAGCAAAACGTCGAATATGTCAATATTACAATTTACCTTCGGCTTAGATCGCGTCGTCATTTGGAAACTACACCCAGCATTATCAGGTAAGGACCAACCTGTAGGTTGTCTGCCTTTACAAGGATTTGCTCTAGAAGAGCAATATTTGTTCGTAGGCCCTGCCTGCCTAAACAGGGCCTTGTGCTTATATTATTCAAACCTTGGGGCGGACAAGGATTTGATCTTGATATATTTTGTTTGCCAGGACAATAAAACTTAATCGGCTTATGCCTGTTAGCTGTTTGTGAACCCATACAAACTAACGTTTTGCAAGACATTGCAGCTTGCATCTTCAGAGTGAATAGAACACTGTTTAGGCAGGCAGAGCCTACGAACAAATACTGCTCAAACTTCTAGAGCAAATGCTTGTAAAGGCAGACAAGCTACAGTTCGCTCCTTACCTAATACTGCTGGGTGTAGTACCCAAATTATGATGCGGTCTAAGCCGAAAGTAAATTGTAGTATTGACATATTCGACGTTTTGCTTAGAAAGCGAGCGCTTTGCCAACATTACAAATCCTGGACACAATCAAGTTAACGAAATGGTTTATATGTGAAAATAATGCAATCATAAATAACAAAAGTCACGTCCTCAAAAATATTAACTTGAAATAATATTAAATTCACTTCCCTGTTGCAAGTGTAACGCCTATCTCTGCCAGTAGGTTTCAACGTGGTTATCACCAGAGCCAGCGTTTGGATCGGTCAAGGAAAAATCCATCCCCAACGTTCTCGGCGATGTTTGCGTGTTTAGTTGACCCTATCAACGGAGTTCCCAACCGAGCGTATCTTGCCAGTCGATGGAAAAC
Organism: Limonius californicus; assembly: GCA_014611495.1. Classification (NCBI taxonomy): domain Eukaryota; kingdom Metazoa; phylum Arthropoda; class Insecta; order Coleoptera; family Elateridae; genus Limonius; species Limonius californicus. The sequence continues at coordinate 7,341 of JABXWE010023128.1, forward strand.
TGGCCACAAAAAAATCTGTTTGACCGGGATAATCTCTATATTGGAATACTAATTCCTGGAGTTTTTTGACTTCCTCTAAACTAGGACCCAACTCCTGTGCCGTGAAGTTTTAAATCGGAAAACGAATTTCCAAATCGATAACAATTTACCAAAATTTTCACTCACTTGGCACGTATATGTCCGACCAACCGTCAATACTCAAGTCTTCGTTCCTGGACTTGTCGTTCTAAAATTTTTCGGTATCCCCCTCCATTTTCCTCCTAAACTATGCGCATAAGTCGACGGTGTCTTTCGAAATGTAAACTGCAAAACGGGTTGCTTTCAACCACGCGCGGAATTCGTTACAGAATGAAGGTTCGAACCCGGCTAAGGTCGGTGAAAGAGAGAGTAAAGCCATGGGACTCGTGCTATTACGATGTGTGTCACGTAAAAAACTTCGTTTGTGATAGCAGTTAGCTCAGATAGGCAAAATTTCCAGTGATGGTATACAGTAAGCCAACAAGTTTTAGTGCAGAGAAATACCTGGCAAACCTGTTAGATCTCACTTATTCAAAGAAAACTAACAGAGAGAGTAACTTCTCACTTCTCAACAAACTAGTGTTTGGAAGGCAAACAGACATCTAACCTGTTTCACTAACAGATTCAATTTCCAACTGCCGATTATAAAGGATTTTGATAAAAATTTTAAGTGAGGTTATTTTTTTTTAAATCTCCAAACCTGCCAGCACAACACTTACATAAGACGCGTAAGTAAGGTTACGTTTCTATTAACTATCGAAGGGTGACGTCACGTACCCATTCTGGATTAAAATAACCTACTATTGTGTCCATTACCACAGGTACTGGCTTTAATTTTTGTACTTTTGTTACAATTACCATACTGAAATATGTACATATGTTTTTCATAAATACTATTTTTGTTAAGTTAAGAAGATTCCTTTTTGTTAAATTGATGAAGTATAAAGTTTAAAGTCTGATTTTACAGAATAAAGAGAAATTCCCATTTAATAATTTGCACTTATGTTTTATTACTTTCGGTATGGTAGCTAATTTTAAAGGTATTTTACACTAACATTTAACACATTTGATTTTTAGGAACGCTTAGTTTTGACCGCGGCAGTATTTTCAATAGTTAGTGACCAATGACTATTATTTGCTTGACCACCAGCTAACTTTTGTAAGCCATCTTGCACAGGCCGTAACTCATTTATGAATGCAAAGCTAAGAAAGAAGAAATATGTTAAGTAACTGCAAAGTAATCAGGAAGGTTTATATAATGTTTTTTATAAATGATCATAATTTTTTAATATAATACTTAGAAAAGTAAAATTGGAGTATTGATTGTTATGTTACCCTGACATCTGTATCGTACCACAAGAATTTACCACTAATGGAGACGGTGTCAGTAATTTTTTTTGTTAAGAACTTGAAACGTATGAGCGTGAAGACATTGGTTAGCCCCAGTAATGTTGAAACCACACCCTCTCACTCTTTGATTTACGCGGAGATTTTTGCAATCATTTAAATTACGGCAACTTCACTAATTTTTCGTGTCTAAATTTTTAGCTTCGAGAATTTTCCAGGTTCTTAAGAATTCCCAAAAAGCATTATAAATATTGTATCCGTTAGAAGTCTCCTTACCTGCAAATGAGCTTACCAGGACCATCATTGTATGTAATTAGCTGACCATTGGCCTATATACAGAGGAAAAGAAGAACAGTACATGTAATTTATTGTGAACGAACTGTGTTAAGCACTTTGGTGTGCACTTTTGTGTGTATGAAGTAGAATGTGCAAAAATGTCTACGTTGTTTAATTCTGAATGCGTTTGAAGATTATCGTTAGAATGCAATTGAGTACCATTTGAACATAAATTAAATTTTGATTTTGATTTTGATATTAGCTATGCGTGGAATACTCTTTACGCGGTTTACACACTAAAAACTGGTAAACATGGCGAAACTGTACATTTCTAGCAATATATGTACTATATATAACCAAAATTGTTTATAGCTGTCCTTAAAAATATGCAAATGGAACGGTACTTGATCCACAAAGCAAAACTTATTTAAACTAGTGCATTCCGCCATTTTAGGCTTCTTGAATGAAGGGCAATTAAAAAATTAGAGCTTGAGTTTGAAAAGTGGATGAGATCTGAACCAGAAGTAAAAATTTTGGTTTAAAAATGTGTACATTAGGGTTTATTTCGGAAACGAGATCGTTCGCCTGATTGTTTGCTAGTATTCTGTTATTCTGAACTGGAAAACTGTTAGCTTTCCAAAACAACAGAGTTTATTAAAAGCAGACAAGTAACAAAATAGTTATTTACATATTCATGTAAAAAACGTTTGATGTCCCATATCTGTAACGGTACCGAATTAAAAAAAACATTACTAAGTGATTTGGGGGTTAAATAACCTCAGCTATACGTGGTTAAAGTTTTTCGCACATATTTAGAATCACCCTGTAAGTGAATCAATTAATAATGAGAACTCATTTGCAGCTATGGAGCTATGATTAAACATACCGCGGAAAAGAAAAAAATATTTTTTTTAATTAGCAAAATTAGAAACCACCAGTAATACATTGTTTACTAAAACGAGTTTTTATTATTTTCTAAGAACAGCAAACATTTCGTTCAAGGAAAATTGCTCTTCTGCTTTATAAGCCGAAATGTTTAACGAAACGCGCTTTAAATGTCAACACTGGTAACACGCCTCGACTTTGACACACCAAGTCGACTGGTAAATTAGCAAATTAAGTAATAAACTGCTCCCCAGTTTAATTTCCGTAATTCACTCTTGGATTTCAGTTTATTATCTCAACAATGCCGAGACGGATCAGTTCCTCCTCTATCGATTTTTAATTAGCAAATTAATTGCACCAACGCTACTTTGGTCGAATTTTAACGTGCAGCGGAGGTTCCAATTTTAATGTTAACGAGCCACCCATGCTGTCGAAGGTATTTGAAGAAGGCGTCCATACTTAGCTCGGTGACAGAGACGCTGGCGATGCTCCTAAGCGAGGCGTTCTGGCTCGTCGCCAACCATAACACTTTTCAGACAAAATATTGCAACTAGGTGTGCGATGGCTCTACACAGCTTCAGGTCCTCCTCTCCACGGTGGACATGAAAGTTGACGCGGCTCATTAGTTACTAAGGCACGCCTAATTAGATGGATTTTTTGGCGAAAGGTAACATTTTTAAAAAGACTCTTTAATTAAAACGTTAAACTACTGGAGACCTACTTAAGGAGTTGTAGAATTTTACTTATTTAAAGCTGCAGGGCCTTTTAGCGCCCCCTTTTCCTGCTGTGATTCTCGTAATTTTTCTTAAACCTTAAAGTATTTCACTTTCATTTCCTGTCAGTATCCTATGAATAATAAATTAAAATGATAATTTATTATCACAGTCCTTATTATGGGTTTCGCTTCCGATAGGTAATAAAATAAGAAATTAGTGTTTGTGGTAACGCTGTAAATATAAAAAAGGAGAATATTTTCGTTAGTAGCACAAAACAAGTTTATAATCTTAGACAAGAGAATATTTGGAAAATGTCTCTAATAAACCAACGCCATGATTTTAATTAATAAATGTTTGTATTATACTATGAATTTTAATTGACAAAACGTGATTAGATACATATATTTTTTTTCTTTCTTTAATCATAAACTTTTTACATTTCGGTGCCTACTTCCTTTCGCTCCGGGATATTTGGTTTTTTCGTAATGCACCAGGAGGCAGTGAGACCCGTTGACCTTTCAACCACTACTCTCCCACAGCTTATTTCAAACCCATTTTCACATTCATTCTTTTTTTGCCGAACCATCTATACTGTAGGAAATTTCCAACCCATCTAACGACTGTCATGATATTAGTATGACATCCCGGACCGACAATTACAGTACCCTTCGCTAGCACAAGGCGCCGTGTTGACACAGCCTTGGAACTTCCATCCAAACACTGGCCGGAGAGAACGATGCTTAACTCTGCTGATCGTACGTGGATGACTATCTCAACTGTTCAACCCGGGACCTTTAGCTATATACGCAAGTAGCTGAAATCACGGATTGCTAGTGATGACAGGGGTTGAAGGGTGGGGCTCGTATATCTACGTGCGCTGATCCGAAACAAGTGGGGTGGAACGGGATTCATAGGGTTGCTTTGGCTTTGGCAAATTATAGTACAAAATGGTGTAAAAGAGAATATAATTATTCCAGGCATTATAAATTGGAGAAGCTGCTAGCTATTACGTATACTTCGATAAATAGGTTTTATTTATAAAGAATCAACGCAAGTGCATCTGCCTTTTCATGAGATACTTCGTTCTGCGTATAGGTTACATATTTCCGGTTTAATGTAAAAGCTCAACCTCTTTGTGAATATCAAGCAAAAGCTCAATTAATCCTAGCTTTTCCAATGTTAAATTTGGTATCACAATTAATTAATACATTATATTGAATTCCATTTTCTAAAATACAAATTCCATATCAGTGCACGAAGCCGTAGTATAAACTGGAAGATGCTGATGAATAATAAGAAACGTCCTGCTTCCAGAACCGAATTCATAGTTTTTGTATCTTATGATGAAGAACCGCATAGCCTAGTGAAGTAAAGGCAAGTTATTTATTGTGCCATAGGGCTCAATCGGGTTCCGTTCTGGAATTCTCCGTCTTCAGCCAGTAACGGGAATGTAAGGATGGGAAAGACCAGGAAAATTGGATAATGGGATTGAGTGAATACTATTGTCCTAGTATTTACCTATATGACCTAGCGGAACTACAAAAAACCTGAGTCAGATAGATGACTCGGGGTTCAAACCCTAGACCTTGCGACTGATTGGTAAACGCTTTACCACTGAGCAAGGCTAGGCTAGGTGAGTACAGGTGCAGACTATGACGCAAGATGTCCAGAGTTCGATTCGCGAGAATCGCCATAATATTTAGGTAGTTATTTTCAACGGGAAATTCAGTCTGTATGTCGGCTCAGCCTTAAATGAATACCTGAGGAAGTAATAGGCGTAGTGCTGGCCACACTACCTTCCTCGTAATGCCAACCGGCCCTAGCAAAAGTACCAACTGTACCCGCTACTCTCCCAAAGGCGTCGTAACTCTATAAAGGGAGACTATTCTCATAAATTAACACCTTGAAAATTGAGTTTAGATAAATACATGAAAATTCTACTGAAAAGATTTTATTAGTGAATTATACAAGAATGTTCAGAAGTGTATTTTTCTTAAAATATTGACATGAATTAATACGTTTTTGTTTGAGGTAAAAAGACGATTAAATTAAATTGGAAATCGAGGATACACAAATGTTTGTGAAAGCTGCTGAATTTTTATAAAATACATCGATTACGAAGAACGAGCACACGTAAGTAGTAATTATCTACATGAGTTGAAAATTCAACATATTTGAATAAATTAAATAAAATAAATTAAACTAAGGATTTTATGCTACTATCAAAACAAATATATTATTAACCCAAACCAATGTACTGGCTGAAAACGTTATTTGTGCTGACCAACTAACCATCATTTACGAATGGCTCATAAAATATAAGTGCTAACAAAATTCTCTTGATCCATATATGTTTGTTATTTATATTAACTCAAATATTATTATCTGAGTCAAAATAAAATGAATGAAAGGAAAACACACTACAGTATTTTAGAAACAACACTAAAATATTAATTTCTGTGATATAATATAAGTTTCATTTGCTCCGTAAGAAAAAATCTTTAAATCTAACAGTTTTTATTATATGTAGCATTGGTATAATAATAATACCAGCGAGCAACTGAAAAAAACTTTAAGATTTCTTAATAATGTTAAAAGTATGAGGGGCACACGAAGTATTAATAATAAGTCCCCTTAAATTGGGAAGCCACAGTTTCTGTATCATATCTCCAACTGTGCTTTAAATAATTTAAACGTAATTTAATTAGTAAATTCATAGGAATTAGATTGCAATATAGATTTATTCTTGCACGGTGTAATATGTCTTGGTGTAGTTGGAATATAAATAAGAGTTATTTTTATAGCAAAACAAAATTTTAATTCTTTCTTTAAGACAATTTCTGTGGAAACCCAAGAGTGTCCATTAAAACCTCAACCTCGATTTTTCCAGAAATCAATGCTTTACCTCAACGGGTACATACTTTTAACTCAAAATGAGTGTAAATCTATAGCAATTATATAAACAATTGTATTGCCAGAAGATAAATGCACGTTTTATTATTTATTTTTTAATAAACAAATTTAAGAATAGGACAATCAAGTAAATATAACACTTGTCTTATAAAAAGCTATGCTGTGTTTAGTGCGGAATAGAATTCAATCTACCCCATTCCATAGAAACAACAAATGAGGGAAACCGAAAAGAAACCAAGTCTCTACAGATATTGCAGTAAGTTAGAAACAAAAAGTATGAATTTTAGGTAATAAAATTTTAAGTTATTATAATTCCTCGATTACAAAGATTTTAGATTGTTTTTTAACCGAAGTAAAGTTCCTCACGTTATTAAAAATGGTGTAGTTATTTTGGTTTGTAAGCAGATATTTTCTTATTATACCTATTGTTTAGCAGAAACAATAAAATGTATAAGTATGCGAAAGTTCAGGCGAAAGGTTTCACTTACGATTTGATAAATTTGCAGTTTGTCTGGTTAGATATAATTTTAAGTCTCATTTTCTCATAAAAACTTCATAAAAGTTCTTGAACAGCGTAAATCTCGCGTATTTTAAAAAATGCTTTAAGGCGACATATTTTACCGTTTGAGTTCATTATGTTGCTATTTCCCGCTGTTTCACCAACAAAAATACATTCCTAATAGTGACCTCTGTTCAATTTAATTTAGTGCTCAGAATTTGCATTACGCCGATATTAAAAATCTGATAAATTACATTCGTACGAAGAAGGGCGGCGTTAGTAATTTCGAGGACATTGTGACTCATGGAAAATTTCGTTGTTTCCATTATACGTACATTGTTCCGTTGTTCCCGAATTTAAAGTAAATACGTGTTTCTACGAGTTCATTTATTAAAGAGAATTTTCTTTCAATTAGTACAGGATAATAGCTAACAAAATTCATTATGAGACGAATACAAATACAAACAAGCGTTACAATTTATTTAAGAGACTATTAAAATATATTTTGAAAATTAAGTAGCAACCGGGATTTTAATGTATATTTTATATTTTCAAGCCACTCCAGTTGTTAATAGCTTTATAATTTCCTTTTCAAAATAATTGCTTTTTAGAGCGGTGTCGTTTATAGCCTGATAGCAATGGTGGAAATGAACGAACAAACCTTCCCATAATTTATAAAGTCACTACTCACTTGCCACAAAAATGTGTATTAAAATAAATTCACAGTATGCACTATTTTGGAAATTTTTATTTTTTAAAATAATAAATTTGGTAACGTTTCAATTTTTCACCTTGAGATGAAAACATTAGAATTTACTTTAGATTTTCGGCACATTTAGACACGTATAAACAGCTACGACTGAAATAAAATTACATACAGGCTAAACCAGAAAATACCTAAAGTAACAATTAATACACTAGTCTTAGTATTTAAACTTAACCTTCAATAGCAGGCGTTAAATCGAATTCTTCTAAAATTGACAAGGCTTTAAATTAACTTTGATAATAGATATCATTTTAAACTCGCGTTTAGATATGATTGCATTTCATAATTCTTCATATCTTTTTGAACATTTTGGAAATCTTTAAAATTATTTTATTCCTACAATTTTTGTAATAATAATTAATTGTAATATTTCGAATTCAATTAAATGATGTAAAGATTATTGCAATTGCATCTACGATTTTTGGGTTTAGCGTATCAAAATCAAAAGGATCTTCGAGACGGATTTCACTAATAAACAATAAAGAAACTAGTAGTATGACATTGCTGACCTCTGTCAAGTAGAATTGCATGTGTTGCGCGTTTTTAATATACGCTTTATTTTGTCGCAAGATATAGCAGAAAATACTTTTAAATGAAATAATTTCCAACAGTATAAAAATGAACGAATAGAATAGCAAATTTTATATAATTTCTAGTTCAAAGCATATAGAATGCATTGACAGTTGTTTTTCTACAGTGGTAATCGTTGTATTCAATCAAAATATATAGCAGAAAATACGTTGAAACGCAATAATGTCGAACAGTATAAAAATGCATATAGAATTCGTTGACAGTTCTTATTCTACGGTAGAGTGTGCTTTATTTTGTCGCAAGATACTGCAGAAAATACTTTTAAATAATATGTATAATGTTTGAGACATTCGCGGTTTCTCGAACTGTCGACACTATGATTAATTTTCGGCTTGGATCGCGTCGTCGATTGGAGGTCACACTCAACTTAGGCAGGATTACTGGTTACTGTTTGTGAACCTAAACAACTAACATATCGCAAGACATTGCAGCTTGCATCTTCAGAGTTCTCGTATCCGTACTACGAGGACTCTGAAGATGCAAGCTGCAATGTCTTGCGAAACGTTAGTTTGTTTAGGTTCGCAAACAGTAACCAGTAATCCAGTACTGCGAGGACTCTGAAGATGGAAGCTGCAATGTCTTGCGAAATGTTAGTTTGCTTTTGCTGAGTGTGACCTCCAATCGACGACGCAGTCCAAGCCGAAAATTAAACATAGTGCTGACAGTATAAAAATGAACAAATAGAACAGCAAATCTTATCTAATTTCTAATGCACAGCATGTAGAACTCGTTGACAGTTGTTATTCTACAGCGGTAATCGTTGTATTTATTCAAAATATATAGCAGAAAGTACGTTGAAACGCAATAATGTCCAACAGTATGAAAATGAAGGAATAGAACAGCAAATTTTAGCTAACTGCTAGTTTGCAGCGGGAAGAACGACGGCCTGCGGCTCTTTACCAATACAGTACAATACAAATCAGTTGAATGATAAATGTTTTGTTAAAATTTAGTGGTACGGGTATGCACAGTTTTTTAGATATTAATTTTTCAAGTGTTTAAGGTTGGTAGACAACCCCTGTGACCGCCTGCGACTCTTTACTGATACTATCAGTTGAATGCCCCTTGAATGAAGAATTTTTGGTTCAAATTCGGTGATGGAACTATACACAGTTTTTTAGTTTTTTCATATATTTTGTGGTTTCTGGCACCTCATTAAAGGGTGTCTCGGTATTTTATTCTAATTATCTCCTTGTGTCACGTTGCACGAAGATACTTTATTAATGAAATGGAATTGCTAAATTTGGAAATGTTGATATTTCGTGTATCAGCGATTTACAATGTTAGGATTTGTATGGGCTCTTGGTATTTCGGTCAAATTGACATCTTTTAGTTGCTGGTTTTACACCATTTAATCCAAAGTTAATCATATTATATCATAATAATATATTTTAGGAATTTAAAATTTTGGAAACGTTACATTTTCACACAGTCATTTTTTTGTTCGTGTTATTATTCTGTACGGGTATATTAAACTACTTCAAAAATCGATTTCTTTGGTGAAACATACTCTTAGAAGCATTTTTAAAAATGCCTGTGTTAAATTTTGTCAAAGTCGTGTACACATGCATCCAATGGGTAGGCATTTTGTGGAATCCACTTTTATAACGGATATTTAAGTTAAAATATGTATAAACATTGCATGCTTTCCGATAAAATAAAAAAAAGTAACGAGGCATTTTAAATCATCGTGTATACGGATTAGGGAACATTACTATTTTCTTGGCAATTGAACACAATTTAAGTACTTAAATGTCACTGCGGGTTTATACGACAGTGTATGCATGTAAAAAGTGCAATTAGAAGAATATTACTAAATGTAAAGTCAATTATTTCGAAGGTGATCCAGGTCTCGAATTATGAAACTAATTACATTTGCATAGCAATGTGGTAATAAATTGTCATGAAAAGGGCGAGTTTTTAGTGCTTTTAGTCGGGTGTCGTGCGGACGGGGTTGGCATGTCGAGTGCCATTAGTAACTGCTGACCCGCGATATGCAAATGTCCACTACACTATAACCCCCAGGTATTGATTGTTCACCCGACATCAATCTCTAAAGTGGCTGCTTGTGTTCAACATTACACCCGAGTTTGCTAATTATTTCAGCATTACTGTTAGAGTCAATGGAGACCAGATCGGCATGTGTGAGTGTGTGTGTATGTGACATTATGCAAACGTATGCAAAACACTCGGGGCATTTTATTACTAGCTGAAGTAACCACTTGCTGGACAAGTGTAATAATAATTGCGTAACTGGTTTCTCCATATCAAATAAATCGAAATAACACCCAGAGAATGAAGTTAATCGACAAATATAGGAAATAATTTCACCCCTTGTAGAATACGAACTAGTACCGTTTACAAAAGTTCGAAATTCTTTGTGAATTTACATTTTAATAACCGGACCAGCGTTGGTTTATTGTAAAAATTAATTTAACTCCGGCTCTGAATTCTCAGATGCTCTGAAACATTCTGTACTCCTATGTTGTAAATCGATTACTGCAATTCACTGGGTGTTACATGCTTGCATCTCAGCATTATGCACACGAGCTAGCCATAACACAAAATAATTATTCGCTATTTATCATAGGTATTGTGTATGGAATAACCCCTACGATTTTTTCTTATTTTCAGCTGAGCCACTTTACTCTAGATATACATGATACGATTGTATGCAAATAGGCAATTGATATTCATTAGCGCTGTTTGCAAGTAATATACTTTCATGCATTTATTGAATTTGACAGATTTTTGCTAGAAACCCAAACTTTAGATAAATTCGAATCGGTTTAATTCCTCGTACTGAAAGCTTGATTGTGGAAACTTGAAATATAATGCACAGTAACCGTAAAATTAAACATTTTTTTTAAATTAATTTATTTGTCAGAGGAAGCTTTCATCACCTAAAAAATTGAAACAAAACATAAATATACTCTAAAATACACATTTTAGTAGGTATACAGGGAATTATAAATTAAACTTTGGAAAACGCCTTACCACCACATTTAGGACACCTAAATAGGTATTTCGGTTTGAAGTCATTGGACTTTAGTTATTGGCTTGGTCTAAAACTTATTTTCAGAGGTATTCCTCAGCCAGGCTACTTTAGTTAGTCCAAGTTCCTATTGAAGATGGCAACGTAGTTACCGAAATACGTATTTAGATATTCTAAATATCGTGGTGGTAAGGGGTTTTCCAAAGTTTATACAGCCGTCTCCAATGAATCCTAATAGAGAATTATAAAATATAGAATAATTATTCCGCTAAGGATATTTTTATTTTATCAAAATATATGATATTTAGTCTCCTCCTCTAGCGCTAAACTACGGTTTGGCGCTGTTAATTTTTTCGTCTTTCACTACATTTAAATTTTTTAATTAAATCAATTTACTTAAACGCTGTTTTACTTAAAGTTATAAGCTACATCGGGAACAAATAAAAAAGATATTGGCATTACTTATGTACAGTTACCTCGACAGCCCAAGAAAAAATAGAAGCTTATTTCCCGAACCGATATCAAGCAAAACGGAATTAACAAAAACGAGAAAATCTGAATCTAGAAAAATTTTAATACAATGGATCACCGTTAATCCGGCCCAACGGATATGCTTCACATTTTAAAATAGCATATATTTAAAATTGTACCCTCTATAATTATAATGCTTTGGCGCTATTAAGTAGTTTATGGGTTTATTTTAAATAGAATGCCGATTTTCAAGTATCAAAATGACGAAGCCCTCAAAAATTCGTAGATGTACCAATTGTTCCTGTTGAAACTATCAACTTCCCTCTCTTAAAATGTAATATTTATATCTATATTAGGGATGAAATAAAAAATAAAATTCAGTCTTAGGACCTTGTTATAAAACAGACTCCATACGTATACATGGTGTCTCAAAACGTACCGGCAATGTTTCAAAAATGAATTCCAGAGCTTATCTAGAGTGGAAAAGACCATATAAACATATGTCCTAAACGTAACCGTTAACGAGTTATTGTTTATTTCATAATTTATGTGGCTAAAATTTTAGTTCAACGGATTTAATAAATAAATCTTTTTTTAATACTTTTTTATTATTTTATTTACAAGAAATATTCAAACTTATCTCCATTGTGTTCGATACACAAAGCCGCTCGTCGCAGTCAGATCGCTGCGTTCTTAATACGGTTGCTGGCCCATTCCTAATAATATTGGCAGCCTGCTGTATTCTTTGGCGTAATTCTTCTACCGTGTACACTTCAGTTGCATAAACAATCTGTAATGCGATCCCAAAGATAAAAATGTAATGGCGTCAGGTCCGGCGAACGCGGTGGCCATACTACGGGCCCTCCTACTTCAATCTATCTTCCCGGAAAATGTGCGTTAAGCCAAGCTCTAACACGAAGACATTGATGTGTTAGTGCCTCATCGTGTTGATACCACATTGCACGTTTAATATTTAATGGCATATCTTCCAGTAATAAGGGTAAAGAGTTTCCTAGAAAGTATTCACACCATTCAAACGATGTGGCAGTTCAAATGGTCCAATCAAATGACACTTAAGAATGCCGGCTATCATATTAACACTAAATTTATGTTGAAAATGTGAGCGTCTTCTTAAATGGGGATTTTCTGCAACCAATTCGTGAAAATTGTGATAATTATTGATATCATCTCGTGTGAAAGAAGTTTCATCGGTCCATAAAATATGCGGTAGATTTTGACTATTTTGTACTCAATTACAAAATCTTAAACGAGCTTCAAAATCATTACCTGGAGCTTGAACTCTTTGGTGATGATATGGATGTAAGCGAGCACTTTTTATTGTTATCCAAACCTGGTTTCTACATATTCCAGTACGTAATGCAATTCTTCGCACACTTGAATGACAAAAATGCTAATCTCAAATAGCAGTAAAAGAAATATTTGCCGTAACGTGATATACTCCCATATTTTCTACTACGAATACCAAACAAATTATAAACAATAATATTCCCAATACATGCAATTCTACCATATAAAAATGGTGTACTCCGCTTCAAAAATTATTACAAATATTACTTTATTAATAATTGTAGCAGGAACATTAATAATTGACAATTATCATTTATCAAATTATGTCCATTTTAAGTGTGAATGGTTGAAATTTGTACGCAGTTGTAACAGCATAGGTTTGTATTTTTGTGAATGTGTGTAGAACGATTCTGTCATTAGCTAGATTTATTTAAAAATCGTAAGAGGGGTAATATATAATCGCAAAATAATTTAGAAACGTCCTAATGAATCGTGCAGGGAGGAGAAGTAGAAAATAAAATATAAAACCGTGTGTAGTATTTTCCAGTTTTCCTTTATGTGAAAAATAATGCGTCTTGCATGACAATTTAGTGGCTTAGTTTAAGTATGCTTTACTGTTAAAATAATTTCACGTTTGCAAGTCACATAAGTTATCTTGCATCAGCTCCAGGACCTCATAAACTATGCTTTCTTTAGAATGCAATCCAAATAGTTTATCTGCGATTATACTGGGACATGAGACACCATTATTGCGGTTTCTCGCCGAGACATCGTAAAACAATGTAAATGAAACTTTTCTACTTTTTGTTACCAATAAAATATGTCAGTAAGTTATCATTATTGATGACGTTTTTAAGCAAATAAGTAGGTCATTATGTTCATGAAACGTAATATTTTATTCATCATCATCATCATCATAATCGTGTCCTCGTTTGTACCTCTTGTGCAGTGTCGAGGTGGTGTGAGGCAAAGCTAAGCTAGTTTGTGCTGTGCAGAACAGGGCCCGACTCTGCGGGTTGCCGTGTGGGTGCGAAACCGTGCTTGACTTGCCTGGTGTGTGGATGTGTTTGTTTAGAGTCTTGTTGTTCCTTTAATGCAACCGTAGTATGAGGAGTGCCATTAATTTGATCCCCAGTGGCAAATGGAAACCGAGACCAGTAATTCGAACCGGGAAGTGTTCGGATTATTACATTCAAAGCCTGGCGGTCTTACCACTGAGCCACCCCAGTCTTTAATTTTTAATTATTAACTATTATTATTGCCCATGGGCAATAATAATTTTAAAAATTAATTACTTATTAATATTGACAGTAGTTGACAAATTTATACAGTTTCCCAAGGAATTCGCTTCGCTACTGATGAAGGATTTCCATTTTTCATAAGCCCACCATTTCCAGAAATGGACACTTTTTCATCATCGTTTCTTTAACAAATTGACTTGAAGATGAAGATGGGCTAGCAATAGGGTTCATTGAAGCTTCCCGAATATTTGAGTTCTGGTTTGTTTTGTTAATAATTTTGTAAGCAACTTTCATTTTATTTTGAAGAGATTCTGCTACGTGACTTTCTGCTACTTTCGAACACTTCCATGTCTTGTTAGACCAAGGATGTCAGTTCTTGTATTGGCTAACAACGTCGCAGAAGATCTTCTAAGAGAGGGCTAGGTGTACATAGCAGGATTTTCTCCATTGAGGGATTTTGGATTTCCATTGGGATTTTTGCAAGAATATTCTTACCCACTACTTGGTTGGCATATTTTCGTAAATGGTATCTAATAAAGAAACGTCGATGCTGCGTATTTTTGGGTCTCATATTAGTATAATTCCTAAATATTTCGAGATACTGGACATCTGCTTCTCCTTCCCTGCATATTATAGTAGAAGTACGTGTGAGTGTTTTTTGAATTTGGTATTTTAATCAGTATCACAGAATTTTTATCATCGACATCATCTACTCTCATTTTATGTAGTTCATCTTTACCACAAACTCCAGCTATTCCGATTATTGCATCTATCTTAAAAAAAGTGTAGATACAAATTTATGTATTGTAAATGTACTGAATCTTTGAAATACTCTCACCATTAAGTAAACATGATCAGGTGCCTCCGTAAAAAGTCTATCAATTGCTTCCTTGGTAAAAACTTACGACTTTGTCGGTACGTATCCATCGCTTTTCCTTCTAAGGAAAGCTCATAACTTTGGAAAAGTCGCAATATCAATGTTATCGTGGATAAAAATCATCGTCTTCAGCATGTAGTAATCACACCACATAGTAGCCGGAGACTTCAATACTGCATCTCTCTTTAAAAAATACGCAAGAAGAATCTCTTCATTAATGCTGGTTCCGATTTTCATGTTACACCAATTATGAAACCACAGTAGGTGAATTTGTCCCTTTTCTTGGATTTTTTAAGTATCAACGCTAGTGCAACTGTATTAGCAGCATCTTCAATCTCTGCTGAAACCTCATTCTCAGGAAGTCGAAAGTTCTCAAATTCACGTGGAATTAGGAGCAATCAAAATCTTTCTGGTTTATACCAATTTTTATTGCTTCCTTGGTGTATATCCATGAGACGCTAAGATAGAAAATTATTTGCAGAAACGAAATTTCATCAAATATCATGTTGGATCTTTTGAAATGATTTCAGAGTGCTGGTAATAGGAAAAACGTTATATGCACCTTGGGAAGCAATTTGATTTTACGTTCGCGAATGTCTGTGCATCTCGACTATCGCGTCGGTGTATAAACAACATTCCTGAACGTAAAACTCAACTTATTTCACATGGTACATAAACTGCTATTGTATTAGGTACGTAATCTAATCTACGACCATTGTAACATTCGATCAAAAAGTTTTCAAATTAGGAAGGGAAATTTTTTGCATGTCTGGGATTGTACTATAAATAAGTGCCACTTTAAACAACTAT
>JABXWE010023129.1:0-11057 GCA_014611495.1 Limonius californicus
ACCAAATACAAAATACAAAATAGAATAGCAAATATAAAATATAAAACAGTATATCAAATACACCAAAAATTAAAAATATTTAACAAGTAGATCATCTTATTCTGATATATTATATACTGCATGACATTGAAAATGCAATACCCAGTCAATATATTTTAGTAATTTTTAGGGGTTAGTATGGATACATATAGAGTACTACGGAATTAAATTTCATGGTGATCGGAAAAGGAATGTAGCGTGTCTGGAAAATTAAAAAAAATAAAGGTCGCTTCTTGTTATTGCTCTTGTTCTGAAAAAGTGTTGTGGCAGGTTTATTACTGTTACTGCATTTAAAACATGATTCTGCGTCACCTATTTTACGTAGACGCGATTATTTTCTTGAACTAAGGGTACGAAAGGGTACGAATAGTAAAGATGCGAGAAGCTTGAATGGCTTTTCGGGAAATTGCTAATAGGGTTAGCAGACACTTATCCACCGAATTGCGATATTGGAAAACCTGGACAGAAGAGCGCAGACTACAACGTCATAGAGGTACTAGAGCTGTTCGCAGATCTAATGACCGCGAAGAACGTCTCCTAGGAATAAATATTCCTAGGGGCCGGTTAAGTACCACCAAGCCAACTGCCTATAAATGGATGGCTCGCACGTGATTACAACTCTCTGTTTGGCCAATTTACCGCGAAATATGATCTTTTCGCCTTCAATCTTAGCGCAAGGCTGCAGTGGTACCCGAAAACTGTCCATTGGAATAAGAAATCGGATCGGGTCGTGTTTAGTTGCCAATGACGGTTTTGTTTGTGGGCCCACGATGGACGTGGAAGAGTCCGTCAAAGACGTGGAGAAAGGCGTGTAGTTTAATATTGTATGGAACTCGAAACAGCACTTACTCGAGGACTTATGATGTCAGGTACATAGTATATGGAACTATTTCCTATGTCCCCCTCTAGTATTCCTAGAGACAAACATGAATGCCTAGCCATTTGCAATGCCTTGAAATCCGTTACATTGCCCTATCTTCAGAAACAACAAATCCCTATTTTCCAGTATGATAATGTGATACCCTACACCGCAGCTGCCACTACAAAGTTTCTTCATGACGCTGATGTAGCTTTTCTTCTGATGTTTCGCCCATCAAGCAAATATGGGATATTACAGGCAAAAAATTGTACCAATTAACTGTGCCCACAATGGATCTACAGGGTCTCAGAAATGAGGTTCAAATTGCTTAAGACACCATACTCCAGGAAAATATGTGCACTCCACTATTAAAAATAAATATGACTTTACACACCTTGCCATTTAAAATTTGAGGTTGTTGGTGGTGAGAGCTAGGGGATGAAGTAGAGTAAATGCCTTACGTGGTAAAAGATATCCCCCTTCAAACTATTATTGACGAATGTTGCCGATTTTTTTAAATTTGATCATTACAAAGTTATTCAGGTGGGCTGGGCTGTATTAGCTGAGACACCCTGTATATATATATATATATATATATATAATTACTTACATATCCCTTCCACCTGTCTCAACTGTTTCATCACATAGGACGCAACAAAATCATCAAATTTGTATGTATCGAACCAGTATAAATTTTGGTCCAAAGACATTTGGGTTATACACTGCACAATTGTATAAGTAAAACACTCATATCTAGCATAACGAAACCAATTTTCACGGCAGTAACAGGGGCGTGACCAAATTTCCAAATCAATAAGCTCGCGTACTAGGAACGTTCATAACATAAATACATCTGGACACAGCTTACTGAACTTAATATAATTATAATGGATAGGTACTGACAGAATTATTAGAATGATTTAAATTACGCAATTTCATTTATATCTGTATTAACCCCTAATCACACCAAATGAACAAGGATTTATTTAGTTAATACCCCTAAATCTACATTATGTTATTTCATTCGAGGAAACCTCATGAATAACAACAAAGAAATCAATAAATTATTTGGAAGCCTCTAGAAATAACCGGCTATCTTTCATTATACAACTACTGACTTTACCAGTGTAACATTCAATATAAGGAGATTACGTTAGAGTTAAGTTTAAACTCTTTATTCCCTAAAAAATATGCAATCGTATTATTATATAATAGCGTGCAGCGCAACCCACAGGAGCAGCTAATAGATATTATTCACAATAACATTGTTGATAAAATTTTGTAGTGCATAAGTGATATATTCGCATTGTACATAAATAATTATATTTATAAGTTTAAGATATACCCAACTATCCCTCCTCGTGTATATATCGTTTGATGAATGTGTACATCAGTTCAAAAACTGCTTTGTGCCACTACTACAAAACTTACTTCGTCTGATTTATCTAAATATCTTGCAGGGGGTAACATTTTTTATAGAGCTACAAAAACAGAATTGGCACTGATTTTGGCCGTAAAATAAAATATAATTAGTGTTTGAAATTGACACGTATCAAATATTTTGGCTTTTCATTGACACTGTTAATACTGTGGGAAATTTTTACAAAGCGTTGTAATAATTTTGCGTCAAACGACAATATTTGCGTATGTAATCAAAAAAACTCGTAGTAGTAGTAGTAACGTAAGCACTTGTTTTTATAATCTGCGTTTAATTGAGGAGCAAATACTAAGTATTAATTTCTGCCAAATTTGTTTATTATTTGTTTATGATTATATCAACAGTTCTTTTCGGGTTTTTTTGGGTAGTGGTTTCGCTCAGATCAGAGAAAGGGAAATAAACACATTCAATATCAACATTTTTTCCAATATTCTTCTTCACATAACCTAAACTCTCATTCCGTAGTCACACCTAGGCACAAATTATATTGAAAAGTTCAGCTAAATGCTAAACAAAACATGGGAACCGTCAAACAATAATCTTAATACATATTGCCTTAATATTTTAAGAAAACTATCGAATGTCAGCCATACTGTTTCTATAAATTCTCAAACTGGTAGTTGGCTGCAAAATCAAAACCAATTTTTAAAACATTGATTACTATAAACAGGGATTGAAAAGTAATCAATGTGGGTCACCAAACCAAACGTTTGCGAATTAAGTCCCGACTTAACTCCTTTTAACTTCTATGTTTGGGGTTATCTCAAAAGTTTAAGTATCCAATGCCTGTAAATAATCCCGGTGAATTGCTACAGCGAATAAAACAAACTGTGAAACAATTCGAGCAAGACCACGCTTTTTAAAATGATTCGAATTTCCTTCCTCAGAATCTTCTGAGCCTCTGTCGACCCACATAAATGACATTTCGAAAACCTTTGAAAATATATGATAAAACAATTAATTTGATCACATTCAAGTGCCGGTACTATATGCCTCTTCAAAATTTAATATTTTTGCAATTACCGGATTACTGCAACCTACCTCTAATCAAGTCAAAGCAGGACAATTTGGAAAAACAAGACTATGAGTAATATATTAAAAGCAGAGAAAGAAGACGACTTACAGCGTATCCTATTTAAATTTAAAAATACCGTTGAAAAATTAAAATTGATTATATCCACAGATAAACTAAGTGTATGGTAATCTCGAAAGACCCTATTTAGTGTAAACTGATGGCTGGCGATGAGTCGATAGAACTAATAACGCAATTGAACTACCTCGGAACTCAAATATCAAACGACAAAAACTTAATAGAGGAAGTTAGAGCAAACTCCATTAAAACATTAAAAATCTCAAGAATGTTAAGAGAGATAATCCGGAAGAACCAATCTATATCAAATGAGAGTAAAACAAGGATTTACAAACACGTGTAAGACCGATTTTGATGTGCATAGCTGAAACTCGCACAAAAATGTTCAAAACCAAAAACCTCATGAGAAGCACAGAAATCAAAACATGAAGAATAGTAAAAGAAGTAACTTCAAATCAGATCAAATCAGAAGTAGCGACATAAGGAAACAATTACAAATAGAAGATGTAATCAGATGAACTAGACAAAGAACATCACAACGGAGAGACCATAAATATACAGGATGAACCCAGTTAGAATTACGAAGTGAACTAAAGACAAAAAACCGCAGCGCAGAAGATCTCCAGGTTGACTCCCTAAAAGATGGACAGAGAGCTGCATGTTGAAATCCCAAGAGAGGTAGACAACAGAAAAAAAGAACGTAGTCGTAATAAAAGAAGAACCTGTGAGTGTTAAACCAACATCAGCAATATTATTTTTTAAGCAACCAGTCTTTTACTGGCATTGCAATAGCAAATCAAAAACATTAAAGAACTACAACTACATCGCGTTTATAATACCACCGACATCACTCATCACATAAAAATTTTACATTTTACAATCAACGTGAACTTGCAAAACAGACTTAAAACAAAATATTTGTGAAAACTTCGAGATGTTCTTGGTGTTTAAGAGTTCGTTGCCGTTGAATTCTTACAAAATTTATTTTTATACTTTCCATTCGTGTTTGAACCGATAAATTAAAAAAAGTCTGTAGTTTTTCATGCAGGGTGTCTGCTAAGACGAATCAGCATGATATCTCGTTTATTTGAAATATTAGAAAAATTATTTTTGTACAGATTGTAATAGCTATGTATAGGCACTGTCAAAATCATTTTTTGGCTATTCCGGCGAGGTTAAACAATTTGTAGGAACGTCAAGTGTAAAATAAAACAAAAATACATCTACCTGGAAAACACATAACGGGAAACTAAGTTGTGCAGATGCTGTCTTCCCAGATTAAATTAAAAATTATATACGGATTTTGCAATTACATATTAGTTTGTGGCAACCGGTCTCGATCGCAGTAATTATGACGTTAATTTGTTTAGTTTTAACAATTTATAAAATAAATGACAACCTTATTCGCGGAGTCTCACTAATATAACTAACTAATGACATTACAGAACGAGTGTCCAAGTGGTCTAATGTTTCAAGTGCCAGATCTCACGCAATAAACCCGGTTTCGACAACAGCAGAAGCAATTTCCTTTTTAAATTTTTTCATATTTAAGCTTTACTTTCTTTTAATGTTAGCGGCACTATCCAATTCGTTTTCAGCTAATATTGGATATCTAGTGAAATTAATTTTATATTATCTTTTGCCAAAGGTTTTGTAAAGCCTACTGACAGCAAGAATTGGTATTAACAAAGAAAATAGAAAATAGATTAGAAAATCAATTTATAATCCCCCTAATCCTAACAAAAATCACAATTAAAATCGTAAAAATTATAAGTAAAACCACCCCGGTGGAAATCGAAACCGAATCTATTGCATCAGAACCTGGCAATTAAAACATTAGACTGTTTGGACACTCGTTCTTTAATGTCATTTTTAATTATATTAATGACACTCCGCGTATTCGGTTTATTAATTATTTTATAAATTGATTAAAACTAAACAAATTAACGTCATAATGACTGGAATCGACAGCAGTTTGGCACAAACTAATAGGTAATTGCAAATTCCGTATTTAAAAGTATCTGGAAAGACAGCATGGGCGAAACTCTGTTTGCTAGTATGTGATTTTTACTAATTTAAACTGAGGAACACAATTCAACCCATTTTTTTTAAATACAAGGTTTGTTCAACTGGAACCCATCTTTGATCAACTTAGCCTTGAAAACAAATGCAATAATTCAAATGACGTTTGTTAACGTTAGTAGTGTATTTGTAAGCAACACATTGATAAGTTTCTGACGTTTGAATTTGATTCTGACTTTTTAAACTTCGATTTTGAAATGGCATTTGTTGTTGAAAATCCGTCCAAATTTGACCATCCGCACGGTGGTATTTTCAGATGGTAGGACCGCACGTCCTACCATTTTTATGCGGTGAGGGTGTGGAGCCATTGCACATTCATACGCGAATGCAAGCAGTGTATAGAAATGCATGTACTGCGTACCGAACTGTGAAGGAATGGAAAAGAGGGGACTATGGATGAGCCGCGACCAGGTGCACGGTGTACTGCATTAACAGAAAACAATATGGCATGTGTGGAAAGCCTTATTAGAAAATATCGTCGAATTTCAATTAGAGAAATTTCAGAAATTGTTGATGCCAGTGTAGAATGTGTCCATAGTATTGTTCGTAATCTGGGTTACAGCAAAGTGTGTTGGCAATGGATTCCTCGTCTCTTGTCTAATGAACAAAAATGCTTGCGAATGGCCTTATCTGTAACACCTCACAGACTGTAGGCAAAATGGTGATGACTTTCTTCTGTCAATAGTTGCTGGTGACGAAACTTGGTGCCATTACTACGACCCATCCAGTAAGTTATCGTCGATGAAGTGGAAACATTCAACTTCAACCCCACCGAAGAAGTTTAAAGCACAAGCTTCTGCAGGCAAGGTGATGTTAACATTTTTTTTTTCGACAGTAAAAGTTGATAGAGTTTAAGGAACCTGGAGTAAATATCAATGCAAATCTGTACAATGAAACTTTGAACAAGCTTCGTCGAGCAATAAGACGCAAACGTCCAAGAAAACCTACGCGTGGGGTCATTTTGCTGCACGACAATGCTAGGCCTCATGTTGAGTCTGACGCAAAGTACACACAGCTATGGAAGGCTTCTTCAATCAGCAGCCACAAGAATTCTATGAGCAGGGTATACGTCGGTTAGTAAAACAATGGAATAGGTGCCTTAACTGTGACGGTAATTATTTGTAATTAAATTATTGAATAAATTTTTTATAAAGCAAAGATGAGTTTTAATTGAACACACCTAGCAGTTTAAAATAATCAATAAAGGAAACGATTTTTAAAAATGGAGCATTACAACAGAACAACGTTCCAAATAACGCATTCAATTATTTTTGGATTAAATAATTTTTATTAAGTAAGATATAATTTTTCTCCTTGTCAGAAAAGTCAAAAAAATATTTTTGACAGTGTCTATACATAGGGGAAGGTATCTGTTACAGTTTGTCCAAAAATATTTTTTTTTATATTTCAAATAAGCAAGATATCAAGCTGATTCGTCTTAGCAGACTCACCCTGTATCTAAATTAAAAACAGTTTTTAGATGAGGTGTCACACAACTCTCCTTGCCAAGCGAAATTGAAATTGTATATGTGAAAAGTCAAAACTCTTTAATGAAATCGACAACGGCAAGAACAAATCCGTTTTGGTATAGTCCCAAACAGCTTATTTACAATTATTACAAATCGTGTTTAATCATTAGGCAAAGACAGAAAACGTTTTATATAGATGCTATGTTTACGAAGTATTAAGTAAGTAGTTTTAAAATGGATCAAATTAGCAAGTGATAAAAATTTGCCCATTTTCCGTTGTTTAATAAAAGAAAAGGCTCTGGAATACGCAACCAAGTTCAATCAACCTAGATTAGTTCAAGCAAGTACTGGATGGTTTGACTAATTTTAAAAAGGCACGTCATTGTACAAAAAATATTTTCTTGTGAAAGTGCAGTTGTACGTGGAGAAGACGGTAAAACATGGAAGGAAAATTTCAACCAACCATTTTGAAGCAATACGACAGCAAAGACATCTTCAGTGCTGACGAAACGGTTGATTTTTAAATTTCTACATAATAAAATTACGGCTTTTAAAAATGACTAGTATTTTGGTGGTAAACATAGTAAAGAGCGTGTTATCGTATGGTCGAAAAACTCAAAACTTTAAATTTAGTAAAACAAAAAATACGATGTGTTTGTCATTCCTTATGAAAGAGAATAACGGGTGGTAGCGCTTTTGGCCAAGGGTTGACAAGGAAATAAAGCTGAAGCGCTGGATATCATCTAAAAGTTAAATCGCACTAGTGTAACAATAAAAATAAAATTCCTATTATAACAAAATTATGTATGGTATTTATAACTAAAGGCGGAAGTAAACAAAATGGCGTAAGCACTTGAACCTCAACAGGAGTTCTGTGTTTTGTTATACCTTACGTTAAACGACGGTAAAATGGATACCTGCTTCCTGGGCACATACAATAGATCTCATTCACTAAACAACTCTTGAAAAAGAAAATTGAAACCTGCTACTGCACAATTAAAAATATTCAAAAGTTCTAATATTTATTTGTATACTTACAAAAATCATCTTTTAAAGATACAATGAAATCTTATTGCGCTTATCTTTATTCAGTAATCGTGCAGTATGTTATCATAAACGTAGAACACATAAGTTTCTCAGGGATTTTATTGCGGTAATCCCACTTAATTAACCGTAACCGCTTACCGCTTATTTCGTTTGCAAAAAATACACTAACGTACAATTCACTATTAATGTCTGACCTCGTAGAAAAATTGAGAACAATTCCCGTAATTTACATCACCAATTGAGAATGGCCATATCCTGTAATGTTTACAAAAGTTGCATCAGCCTTTAATCTTTAATCATCTCCTTGCAGCTGCAGTTTCTTTTTGAAATTCCGCAAAAAATATAAATTGGTGGCTAATACTATACTACATAATTATTTCAGTACGCTATTAAACCGTAAAGTAGATAATAATGCATATTGTAAATAAGATTGTAGCTATTCAAATACACATATAATTTGCAGGACTCTATCACTGTCTCTTAATCGATTTTTTTTGTTAAAGGTGCTTATTACTGCCGTAACAGTCATGTCGCATTCAACAAATAATTTATATCGTCCCCTTCTATAATCCATAAAAATTCAACTTATAAGTTCAGTTGTTCAGGGACGATTAAAACTTTTAATGCACACGGTTGTGACATCATTCAATTAAATTGGAGAAAGTTGCTAAAACGGTCAGAATAATCGGTTCATTTTTAAAACAAGTTATCTCTTTTAAATATGTGCATAACACCAAAGTAAAATCATTGCAACTGATTCTGCAGTCTTCATAAAAATAAATTTTATTGCCCTTAATTTTGAACATTATAAGTGATTTAACATATACTTTCATTTTCGTTTATGATTGTGATTATGTTACAATTTCCTTGATTTTTTAGTGTCGATTATATCTCTACTTAGTAAACTTTAATATTTTTACTCTGCTGTGCTGCAATATATTTGATTTTCCATTTCGACTTTCGATTCAATATATGTATATGAGATACTCCAGACTTATTTTATACAAAGAATATACATTGCAACCTCAGTTAGTATTACGGGGTGCAATTCATTATTCTGTTAACAGCCAGAATACCGGGTGTCCCATTAGTTGAGATAAACCGTCTTGTGGCTTTGTTTAGCAGTATATACTGAACGTAAAATAGTTAAAATATTTATTTTTGCAGTCTAGTTTCCTCACTCGAGCTTCGAAATTCGAATGCTGCTTGTCTATAACAACAAAGCTAAACTAATAGATATTTTCAATGAAAGTATTTATTCATCAATAAACTTAAGATATTAACGAGAAAAACGACTTCTGCATAAATTCAAATTGCAGATTTTTGGATTTTGTTGAAATCACGAGATTTAGATATGGCAAATCTAAGCAAAGCTGATAGTAATTTCTATTTAATTTGACACTGCTGTTCCGAATTTTACAATTACAGTACACATTTTTCTGTTCTTTTTGTACATTCCGTTTCACTAACACTCATGGAATACACATTTGCTGAGTACACTGACATGATTTGGATTCTTGGAGAGGTTGGTGGAAATTGTAATACAGCGGCAAGGCTATATGCTGAACGCTATCCAAATAGAAGACATCCAAAACTCACAGTTATTAAGCGAACTGACCAACAACTACGAGAGAGAGAGAGAGAGAAGCGTTAGACTAAAAAGAGTTGGTGGTGGTCGTCCATTTATGGTAATACAACCCAATATTGAAGAAAATGTGTTTGATTTAATTAAATGGGAGCTTATGAGAAGCGTACTTGGTATTTCCCTGATGTAGACATACCAAAGTCGACAGTACACAGAATATTACATGACGACGGCATATACCCTTTTCGAAAAACAAAACTACCATAGGTACTTATTACCACAAAATTATAACGTATAAGTTATATACTGGCTATTAAATCAATATCAGGAAAATCCTAATTTCTTGGCAATATTTTGTGCGACATTTTCGCAGGATTGGGTTTACAATACTCATAATAATCATGCGTGAACACATGAGAACCCTCATGCAAGTCATATTCGAAGTCATTAATATCGGTACGATGTTAATAATTATTCAATCGGTCCTTTTGTTCTGCCAAATCGTCTTAATGCTGACAATTTCCTACATTTTCTAAGTCAAGATTTTCAAATACTATTAGAAAATGTTCCACTGATAGACACTGATTAGACAAAACATGTGCAATGGGCTCCAGCCCATTATGGAATCATGGTTCGAGATTGGCTTCAAAATCATTTTCCAGATCGGTGGATTAGTCGTGAGGTGTTCTATATCGTGGCCTCCAAGGTCACCTGATTTAACGCCATTACATTTCTATTTATGGGGTTATCTGAAGGATTTGGTATATATCACGCCGGTGAACAATGTGGACGATTTAACAAATAGTATCAAATGAACACATGCTCCAACAAGTACAAAGTTCAGTTGCAATGAGATATGCGGAATATCATAATGGTAGTCATTTCTAACAGTTCCATTAATTCACAGAATATTTTTAATTCTGATTGGTTTCTATCTGATATTTTTATTTTTATTGTTTATAAGTAATTTGTGTTTAAGTACTGAAATGAATTGATAACTACTTTATTCAGCTGTGAAATATGCCTATTAGGGATACTGCATAGAAAAAATGTGCCGGTAACTCTGTCTCATAGTGGTGTGAAAATGAGTTGTTTAATAATTGATTTGTGTTGTCAAGAGCGTCGACTGGCCTAGATAATAATAATTTTGGTAATAAATATTTTCCGTAAAGCACACAACATATATATTACACAATTACCAAGTTTCCACTTCTTTTTGTGCTTCGTGTGAAGAAACCAGCCTGCAAAAATATATATTTTAGCTGTTTTATATTTAGTATGCACTGCTGAGCAGCTCTATGAGGTGTTTTGTCGCGAGTTATGGGATACCCTATATAAACAAATAGCTATTGGAAATAACTATAACCGTTATTTAAAAGTTTAATAACAATGCAACAATATTAAATTTTAGATAATAATATATATATATATATATATATATATATATA
>JABXWE010023130.1:0-32938 GCA_014611495.1 Limonius californicus
GTTGGGCCAAAATTTTTAACTACCTGAACTGTCACACAGTTTGACATACAGGTAAATGTCATTCAAAGCTCATTACAGCTGACTGCAGATGGAATAGCTTTTTTTCTAGGCTTGCTGCAATTGACTTTTTAAAAAATCACTTTGTATATGCATACATATATCTATAGGGATTAGTTGCAGCAGGGCTTCCATAGATGCAGTTGGAGTGCTGTTTATGACTCCATATAAACACAAACTGGTACCATTGGACCATCTTCGCTTTCAGTCCCCATGTTTTACCAAACATGCATCTGCTCATCATAAGGGTCATTTTCGCTTTGTTTGAGATGTTATTCAAGTGTATGTTCCCGTTCAGTTTTGCACCCAAGGTGATGCTCAGATATTTGACCTCCTGGCTAATCTGAATTCTTTCGCCAAAGATTGTCAGGTTGTTAAATGCCCTTGTATCTCCTTTCTTGGTGAAGGGTATTATTGATGTTTTTCGGGAATTAATCTTGAGTTTTTCCCTTTCGCACCACGTTTGAATGATGTTTAGCGCCCTCTGCATGAGGTTTGCCACGATTGCTGGGTGTTTGCCCTTTATGAGGATGACTATGTCATCACACAAACCTGAATTTGTCGCCCTTCATGGGACATAAAAGCATGGATTTTATCTATCTGTTTGTGATGTCATCGACGCCATGTTTACGAGTGGCAGAGATAATTGAATGAAATGCTCCCTCTATGTCCAAGAAGACAGCTAGAGCTATTTCTTTGTTGATTCTTGACGCTTGTACCCTACCGGGAAGGTTGTGGAGAGCAGATTCATACGACTTTCCTGATTGATATGCATGTTGATTACGATTGAGGAGATTGGGTTTTATAGCCCCGTCTCGTATATGCCTGTCTATCAGTTTTTCACAGTCTTTAAGCAGAAAGATATTAGACTGTTTGGTCGGGCCCCATCACCATCAATAAATCCCGGTTGTATGAGTGATAACCTGAACACCGTAAGGTAGAAAGAGGAATTGATAAGGAGAGGAAGATTACTGGGGCTACCATAGGCGTTGTAAGCTCATCGTTTTGGTCTGAAGCAGGCCTAAGCTAGTTGCTGCGGGTTACGCTATTGGTGTGTAACCGTACTTAACCTGCCTGCTGTAAGATGTATGCGTGCGGAGTCTTCTTACTCCTCTAGGTCGACCGTAACACGAGGAGTACCATTACTTTGGTCCCCAATGGCAAATGGAAATCGGGACCAAGTACCGACCAACCAGGTAATTAGAAAATTTTTTTGATCCCTGGAGTGATTCGAAGCAGGAAGCGTTTAGACTATTACACCCAAAGCCGAACTCTCTTACCACTGACAAACGCCAATCCGACGGGGTGTTATTACCATTAGTAATATAACCGTTACACGGATGGGAGGGACGCTTCCTGTTGCAATATCAAAACCAAATATTGCCATCAAATGGCTTGGAAGGACTTAAAATCATGTACGTGCTCGATCGATGGCAGTGCTCATTAATTTCGGGTAAATGGTTCGATTACGTCAATTGCTCATCTCTCGCATGCTAGAAGATGAACCGCCGCAACTAGTCATCTTTGTCTACGGAATTAATAATAAATCTGATTATGATATTTCACTGCCCTTAACGGTTTGGAGGAAATTAATAATGTTCAGATTTATCAATATACCAATCCTACTTGTAACTTTTACGGTTATCACAAACATGGTAGAAAGTGCAAGGAAAAGGAAAATTTAAAAAAACTGTAACAATAACTATTTATTTTAATATAAACATTTTGAATATAATAATACACTTTAACATTCTAATTCAACTGCAAATAAATTAACAGTATCCTCTAGCTTCTGTTCCAGTTCCATTGGCGTTTAGTTTTTTCAAAGTATTATAGACTTTATTATTCTTGTACATAGATATTACCAATAAATTTCTAGATGGTTACTGCTGATGCTGACGGTACAACTCTAGTGCAACGTAACTCTTTAGTAATGAAATTTGATTTAATTTGCAAGAGGGCATCTAACTTTTTAGGATGTAGCTTGTTTCTGGTTTTAGTTTATTACTCATAAAAGAGAAAATTCTTTCCACTACTGAATTAGTAAATGGCAATGATAAAATCGTTGCTTGCTTGCTTTGAAAGAGCGAGATCTTGGACGCGGTTTTCCAAGCATCTCTATGCACTTAGGCCGTTAATGCAAATTCTAATTCTCTAAATTCAAACTGACCACTAGCATTTTAAAAATGATTGACACAAGCAGAATAGCAACTGTCAAGAGGATACATCGAAGCATGTTACATCGATTTTGTGCAACATCGAAATATCAGTAAAATTGTTTATCGAAGTAACACGAACAGTTTATTGCGGTTCATTGAAAATACTGACTAATATTGAATGTGATATAACCCAATACACAATTTTTGATGTCAACTCGTCCAAATCGCAAATGTTTTTTGACTTTAAGTGCTTTGTAAAGAAGTCCAAATAGGGATAAGTAGCCAAATCTGGCAATCCTGCGTGGAAACATAATCTCAATTTATTTTATTGTATTAATCATACGAACTGGTTGTGTTTGTCGACGCGTTCGTTATTGATGCTTTGATAGATCTTCTTATTCTGATCTACTTGCGGTTCAATGGATACCAGACAGAGCCAGAAGAGAAAACCTAACGTGGGTTTCGAACTACGAAACTATAAATACTTCCACCCCACACAAGATTTACTACGCAGAATACATTATTGGTTTACAATTGCCTCGGTCTGTAAAAATATGATGTTCAGCTATTGCCAATTGAACACCAGATCTTCAGCATAGATGTTTAACGCGCTGACATGTAGCCCATGACCGCCTCTTATACTCTTACAGATTGTAAAAGGTGCTTCTCACCGTGTGTAGGTATATTCAAAAATATTTTTATGCATTTCCAATACACGAACGGTTTATACAAATTACAATTCTGCACAAGTTTTAACTGAATCTTTCTTTAGCGAGACTATAACCACTTATCTGCTGGGATCTTTGTTTCATAACGTCTTTACTGGCAAAGATACTGGATGCATAATATGGCCTTTACCTAATTTAAAATTAGATTTAAGTTAGGCGAGGAGTAAAATGGGATAGAATAGAAGTACAATAACGCCCACCATCGATTTCTGACTGTAGGTCGCTGATGCAGTGTTACTGCCGTCTTGCCACATGAAGCTTTATTATACAATTGCAGAAACAGTTTTAGAAAATTCAAGATATCTCGCCATAAGATCGGGAAAGTTGGAGGAAAGAGTTAATAACGAAGAAAACAAGATCGGATGAATGGAATGGGATTATCAATTGTTGCCAATTCGTTGCACTGGCAATAATAAGCTGACCTAGGGTTGCGTCAGCCGTCGGTGCACACAGAGAACATACACATGCACATTTGGCAACATCGTACAGAAAGAAAAGAATTAGTTCACTCGTGTAATACGACAGTGAATAGAAAAAAATTCCAAGCTTGTTTGTAAGTTTATTAAAAAAATTAAGTTAATTCCTAGCTTTTTTTTTGTTTCGCTATCTTTTATTCACTTTATCAGTGTCTCAACAGAAGAATTAAAAGGGGCGGAGGTAGGGGGTGCCACAAAAACGTATAAAAATGGGGCATACATGAAAGAAGGTTGAGAAACATGAACCAAACAGCATATAAGTTATGTTTAAGTTCCTACTACTGACAAAACAATTTTACAGTGAGCTTATGTTGTTGATTCTCTCCGTTTATATTGAGGTTGTTATAGAATAATATTCAATAAATAAATTATTTTAAACGAATGTTTTCGAAGTCTTCAAGGACTAATTAAATAAATTATCTTTAACTTTGTTAGTTGTTGTAGCCTTTTCCGCTTTATCAGTATGTTATTTTGCGTATGTGATAATAAAATATCGAACTGCGGTTTTAAATAACTCAAACATAATAATTCACCGCTGGAGTTACGAGTAAAATAAGATTTTAAATTTACTGGTTTTACACGTTTACAATTTCCTGCTTTGTCATTCTCCGGTTTTCCGACATTTATAAAATTTCATATTTTAATCTCGTTTTATATGTGAATGAGCAGGTAAGCGGCAATCGAGTGGATATGAATCTCGAATGGATATGCGAGTGAACTTCAAATAAGGGTGAAATATAATATAGATTCTATTCGAAAACGGAATAAAGTAGGTAATATCAAAAGTAGTTTGTTGTAATAAATGCTTGAAGTAGAGCAGCATTATTGAAAATTTGAGTAAATGTATGGGTGATTTAGTGTAGTAAATGGTTAGTTAGAAAATATATCGTTTCAAAATCTTATTGGTAGTTGTGCGTATAACATATGCATGCAGCCCTTTAACGTCTAGTTTAAAAGTCGAAGCAGTCGTAGGGTAGACGTGACTGCGTTAGAACTTGTACACTAGAGGTCTGGGGTTCTATTTCCATCCACTACCGGAACATTTTTAACAGCCATTCTCCCTCGCAAGGCAATGGCAAGCCAGCGGGATATTCTGCCTAGTAAATCTTCTCAGGAATAGAAGTGCTTACACTTCCCGTAGTTCGTTAATCTGAAGGTATTCTATGTCTGTAGTACTTTAAAAATTCTCAACACAGGCATAGGAAGAGAAGATCGTTACGTTTCGTAAGAAACGAAGCACCCAATAGAGAAAAAGTTTAAAAGTAGAAATTTTTTTATATTAAATTTCCAATATAATTGTACAAGAAATTCTTGTTTAATGCTAGAGATTTAACTTTCTTGCCTTTTAGAATGATGCTACAATTGAATAATGTTATAGCGGAAATATCAGAGCTGTGCTGAGGTGATTGTGGGTTAGAGGTTAGTGATGGCTGTTCTCCCTCACATAGCAGTGGCAATCCAGCGAGCTATTTTGCATAGTAAATCTTCCCTGCAGTAGAAGTGTTTACATTTCCCGTGGTTCGGGGCCCCCGTTAAGCTGTAGGTCTCCTATATTTGTGGTTCTTTAAACGCGCAATACAAGTGCAGAAGACAGAACCGCTACTTTTCGTAAGAGATAAAGCTCTCGAAGAAGAGCTGTGTCTCGTTTTCTTTCTATTTCTGCCCAATCGTTATGAAAGAAAACAAGAATTTTGGTTCGCTACTACATACGAGGATGGTTCGATAACTATGTGGCCTAACAAAGAAAACGCAAGTTTTTTTCGACAAAAAACATTTTATTGTATTGTATATATCTCATTCTCGCTCAACACACTTATTCCAACGATATTCCAAATTAGCAATGCCTTCATTGTAGGTCGATGAATCCAAGTCCTCGAAATAGCTATTTACAGCAGCGATTACCTCGGAATTAGACGAAAATCTCTTACCGCCGAGTCATTTTTTCAGGTTTGGAAACAGATGATAATAGCTGGGAGCCAAATTTGGGGAATAGGGCGAATGGGACACTAATTCAAATCCCAATTCATCAGTCTTGGCCACTGCAATCGCAGACTTGTGGGGGGGGGGCAGGTGCGTTATCTTGATGGAAAGCATTATCTTCTTTACCAAATGAGGCCGTTTCTCTTTGATTTTGTCTCTAAGTTGTTGCAACAAATTGGCATAATACTCGCCATTTATTATTTTCCCCTTTTCTAAGTAGTCGATCAAGATAATTCCATAAGAATCCCAAAATACGGTTGCCATAACCTGTCCTGCTGAGAAAACCGTTTTTGCCTTCTTTGGTGGCGGAGAACTTTTGTGTGTCCATTGTTTGGACTGTTCTTTGGTTTCGGGAGTATAATGGTGGACCCAGGTATCATCGACGGTTATGAAACGACGCAAAAAAGCCTTCGGATTGTGGCGAAAACGTGCCAAAAGGTCGCGAGAAACACTCATACGATTCAGTTTTTGCTCCGGTGTGAGTAACCGCGGCACCCAACGCGCCGAGTATTTTTTCATTTCTAATTCTTCAGTTAAAATTCTGTGCACACTGTCATTTGAGATACCCACTATGTCTCCTATCTCGCGCACTTTTACTCGACGGTCATCCAATACGATACGGTGGATTTTTTCAATTATATCCGGGGCAGTAGC
The DNA here is from genome assembly GCA_014611495.1 of Limonius californicus. Classification (NCBI taxonomy): domain Eukaryota; kingdom Metazoa; phylum Arthropoda; class Insecta; order Coleoptera; family Elateridae; genus Limonius; species Limonius californicus. The sequence continues at coordinate 6,055 of JABXWE010023130.1, forward strand.
AGTTTTTGGACGTCCACTACGGATTCAAATAGTGTTGAATCCAGCTCTGCTTTGATTTCGGTTGGTGTTAAGCCTTTCAAATGAAAGTACTTTATCACTGATCTCAACTCTGCAGTTTTTTCCGTTTTTTACAAAATCACACGAGACGTTCACTTTGGCGTACTGTCAAAACAGACTAATTGACAGATCGCTTTGTACTGTCATATTTAATCTAATAAAGGATAGTTCTACAGAATGGCAAAGAAGATTCCTCCGAATTCGCGCCATTTCTGTGTTAGACCACGTAGTTATCAACAATCCTAGTATGTCTACTGTGTAAAATATAAATGTGTGTTTTGAATTTAGGAATTTTCATTTTTAAAGTGAAAATTTGTTTCCATGTTATACGTTTATTGAGAAAGCCTGTATGGAATGTTCTTATCAGAAGAAGTTCTAAAACATAATGTATTTTGATATGTATTTTTGTATTAGTTTAGAACGATTTATTCAATAAAATATTTAAATATTATCAGTAGACGCGGAAAATGTAATCCGTTTAGTGTTTTCTATCACTAAAGTGACTGCATATTTAATATTACTTAAAAACCAGTTGAAAATTCTAGGAATGGCACAACTTCTAGATCATTCTTATAACTATTTATATTACATATTATTATTCATACTGTTTTATTTTTAAAGTAGTGTGGAATAATAGCGCACAGAAATACAAGTTAGTGTAGGCGTAAGGTCAATTTTACTTATTTAGAAAAAATGTATCTTACTTTCCAATACATTTATGTGTAAAAATCACAATAAGTAGAATTTGTTGGCAACTTTCTATAGCTCATCATGAGAATTTTGAATAAATGTTATGTCGTGTCGTAACTTTATCCATACATCTGAGGTAATTATGTTAATTCATCGTTCCTTCTTCAGCAGATCGATATTAGGACTTTGTCGTAAATAATTGGTTTTCTTAAAAGAATACAGTTTTAATAAATAATAAGCAGGTTAAAACTTTACTTTCACCCTACTGGAAGGTACGGAATTTTTAGTAACCGAACCCGCGGGCTACGCTTCACGCTTTGTTTAAAAAACAATAAATATATGGAAATATTAGATATGTACGTAAGGAAAAATTGTTTGATCGTCGAGGTAATATTTATTTATAGAACCCACATTTTATATTTTTGCATATCTCTGATTGTTCTTATTTAATGTAACATCCTATAAATTGCTATGTCGTGATATTGTTCTAATGTTTCTGTTCTTGTGTTATGGAAATTCCTATCTATATTTGGACATACCTCTCATTCATGAAAATAACCGTTAAGAAAATCTGTTGAAATTCTTAATAATATGCTATTTATACAGGGTGTTTAATAAACATATAACAAAAATTAAAGGGGTTATTCCCTGGACTATTCTAAGAATATTTTGTCCTTTGATTATTTTTGAAAAACCGCGTTGTTTCGAAGATACAGGGCGAGAAATATTTTTCATCTAAGTGATGAGTTTGTCAGGAGGATTCGCTTGAGAATAAATGGTTAGAAATAGTTGGATACGTACTACAAGAATGTAAAGCAAATGTTTCAAATGAGGCGAAATTTGTATTGGTCTATAATATACAGGATGTTCCACGACATGAGGTCACTACTTCGTATACGTGATCTTTAGACCATATATAGTTAAAAATTATAATAACGTTATACCCTAAAGTAAACCGTTTTCGAAATACAGAGTTTTAAATTATTATTTCAGAAAAGCCAATATTTATTTTAATTGTAGTTTAAATTTATTATTGTTCACTGGTTCTTCTTAAGAGAGATCTGGTTGGTCTACGTAACATATCATTGTTATTCGGAATTAGTACTGCTGCCTCAAAAATGCCTCCCCTAAGGTCTTCAACAGTCTTTGATGGTGTTTGGTATACCATATCTTTCATATGGCCACACAAATAATAATCTAAACAAGTTAAGTCCCGAGATCTTGGGGGCCAGGGGTGCTGTTCTCCTCTACCAATTACACGTCCTTCAAACCGTTAATTCAAAAACTGTCTTACACGTAACGCGAAGTGCTTAGGGGCACCATCGTGCTGGTACCACATATCATGTCTGACATGATCTAACAATCCTCGCAAATGATCTGCTAGAAAATTTAAATATCTGTCGGCGGTTAAATGGTTCTTAAAAACAAATGGACCAATGAGCATGTTATCAATAATTCCACACCAGATATTCACTTAAAACCTATGTTGATAATTTGGCACTGTGATTTAGTGTGGATTCTCCAAATCCCAAGAGTGTCTGTTCTTCCTGTTCATTAGTCTATTCCTTCTAAATGTTGCCTCATCCGTGAATAAAATTCTATTACGAAGGTTTCGATTTTGAATTATCCAGTGGCAAAATTCCATACGACTAGCGAAATCTGTAGGTAAGAGGATTTGAACAGGTTGGATATAAATTGGATATAAACCATGACGTTTTAATGTTCTACAAACTCGCATTCGTGATACATAAAATTGTGTAGATACACGACGAACAGAAGTGCTGGGATTATTATCAATTTGCTCGCAGTATATTGTCCTCCTTGTCTAGTACTTGCTGTATTGGACGCTCAGTCGACAGTTTCGGGAAAGTTCCGTATTCACGTAGGTGGTTGTGCACTCATTGGAAAACTCGTCGGTCTGATAGTCGCCGACTTGGAAATCTCAACCCATATTCTCGAGCAGCTGCTACTGAGTTTCTATCACAAAAACCGTACATGTAATGGATATCGGCGTATTCGCGCGTTGTAAAAGTAAACATTATCAACACTGTTAATAAGAGTAAGCAGAGAAATCAACTTTAAGGTGCTTTACTGTTTGACATACAAGTCAATAGTATCATTTCCATAGTAACGCAGATAGGTTGTATCAAATATCATTTATTGTTTCGGCTGCTTCAGTATGTAACTAAAACGGGCCATAACTTCTTTAATAGTCGATTTAGAGAAAATGACAGCTCTTTAGTTTCGACGTCTTTTCGCCTCTCCTACACGTAGATGATACCCTGTATAGTAAGAAAAATATGTGATGGATACGTTGAGGTTTAAATAATGTAAAATGTTGAGATAATTGCAAGAAGTACGGAACTAATATGCAGATATTGGGATATTTGTTGTTTTTTATAACCATATAGTATTTTAAATACTTACTATCGGTTATACTTGGATAGTAAAACCTTTCATGGTTACTATTTCTTTGCACTTGTAGCTTAATATTTTAAATGAACGGAGTTGGTTTTTCTCTTTCGTTCAATGTTGGCTTTGAATCTGAGAAAAAACCTTTCTATTTTCAGTTAACCAAGACAATATTTATAACAAAGAACAGATTTCCCGAGTATTCAAGAATAGCATAAAAAATACATTATCTGTGCCCTTAATATATAAAACCTATTTTAAAGATACCTTTTTAGAGTCTTACTTTTATACCTCTCCCCATTTTCCGTAATATACGAGCGGGCTAACTTTGAAACTTTTCCCGTCTTCGTGGCTCCGGTAAACTTTTTGTGCTTGTTCTTCCCGTCTCGTAGTTATGTTTACCTTAGTTTCAGGACGGATGAGGTAATTCTATTTGCTTTTTAGAGCCATCAAATTCGGAGGAGCAAAATATCGATTTAGTTAATGAGTCATCATTATTATCTGGGCTTGTTTACTAAGCCCGAATTTTCGTTACAGGTGGCAGAAGTAAGTGATTATTATGTAACAGGCGCGGCATATGCGGGCACCAGTGGAAACGACAAAAGTGAAACTAAATCAAGAAAAAGGCTTGTTTGTTCCTTGCATACCAATGGCGGAGTTCGTTTTCGGAGTAATAAAATTAAAGCTGTAAAATAATCATGAAAGCCATCAGATAAAAGTTTATTCTAATCAGTATTCAGTTGTTTACTACAATATCAGTTTGAAAGTTTGCATTGTTTAGAAAAGTTTCCGAACTTCCCCAACTTCTATAATAAGGTATCGATTTTGTACTCAGCGTGAAACTTCTATCTCGATTCGGTTTTCAAGATGTTTTATTGTTGTTGCAGTGAAGAAATGGCAGCCAGACAGAAGAGACAAAGTCACTCTATTCAGAGTCTACTGGAGATGCCATCGACTTCCAGGAGTAGAAGATCTCCACCCATCTCTGCTGACCGAGAGCAACCGACCCTGGTGGCCACGCCGAAAAAGGTAGGAATTTTATATCGGATACGTTATTTTATTTAAAAGACACGCAATAATATGTATTTTAAGTTAACTGAGCAACGGAAATTGTGTTATAAACAATTATGCATATATTATAAACATTCGGTAAACTAATCAATAAACTGTGGCGGAAAGGCGTAATGAGTCGTTAAGGAATTATACTGAAAAATATGGGTGTGGGCTAATGGGGTATCTTTTCTACGTTATATTTATTGAATTTCAATAAAACTTGATGTTTAAATTGTAATTTTAAATTAACATAGTTAAATTTTACGTATGTTTTTAATACACCAAAAATCGATGAGAAAAATATCTTGCCTTGAAAATATATGTTTATTGTTTCTTAGGCTTTTACAAGGTTTTCCATTGGGTTAGGTATATTTTATGTCACCGCTTGTGTACGGATATTTTATACAAGATGGGCCAACTAAGTTGTCCTCCCTTAATCGCAGTTGGCGCAACCCAAAGTACATATAATACAGCAACTGAGATTATGAACTTTTTAGAGCATAAAAATGAAGCATATTTACTTCTTGTCGAGTTGATCTCTTACTGTAGTAAGTAATTGTTTTACTAATATTACCTGTAATAGTATTTAATACGTAGAGCACCAACTGGTGCAGCCGTACTAAAAAGTAAAAACTAAACAAGTAAAAAACAATAAAAAATGTAATAAGGTTCTATTTCATTCAGTAAAAGTTCAAAATGGCCTTCATCAATCAATCTTTAGAATTGAACAAGTATTTGAGGTGTAATTGATGTACAAGCTTCGATTATTCTATTTTGTAAAACATGCTCATTTACTACCACAGTTCGGTATAATATTGCTTTAGATTCAAAAGAAAAAAGTTTACTGGAGTGATATCGCAACTTCTTGATAGTCATGGATGCTAGCTCCTCAACCAATCCCATTTGCTCAAAATACAATATTTAAGTAATAGGATTGATTGGAGACAGTGGATAATTAGAAAACGTAAGCTAAGATTAAATGTTCGTAGTACAAGGTTCCCACTTTCAAGAAATCACCATAAATTTAATCAAAATTCCGTTTCATCTCTTAGCCAAAGACTTTGGTAAAAAATGCAAACAAATTAATTCCAAAATTGTATTAAAAATAACAGCATTCGGAATTTGTCGGGAAACCCTAAAAAAAGTGAAAACTTTGGAAAAATCGGGGATTTACGAAACTGACTGTTCTTACTGTAATGGAAAATATATTGGGCAGACTGAACGTAATATTGAGACAGGGTTTAAAGAATATGTAGCTGACTTAAAAAATAACAGGTTTGATAAAACAAGTGTTACCAATACGAAACAGGACACGGTATACAACTAAAACATCTAAAATTGTTAAAGGAAGCGTCTTCAACAAAAGAATTGAATTGCTACAAGAGCATTAATATTTTCAAAAATAAGAGAATCTTTTAAAGTCGGATAATGGGCCAATTCCTAACTCAGTTTAATTCAATTCTTGAAAATAATTCCTTAACCGGTTAGGCGTAACGAACCATAATGGGGATTTAGTATTTAAGCCTTTGTTTAGATTATTTATTAGCATTGGACTTCAATTGTTGGCTTGGCGAAGGACTTAGCTCCAGAGGCATTCCTTAGCCAAGTTACTACAGTTAGTTCAAGTTCCTACTCAAGATACCAGCGTAGTTGCCGAAATATGTATTTAGGTGTTCTAAATATCGTGGTGGTAAGGGGTTTTCTAAAGATTAAATATTTAAGAAGTTCCTAACAATCCAACTGTAGTACATGTTGGTATCAAAGTTTTTGTCGTGCATTGCGTTCTACCTCTTCCAACAATGGGGGTAATATATTTTGTAGGAAATCCAAGTAGTTCAATTAAATTTTCATGCAAGGAGTGCGATCTGATAATATGATTGCTTATTATGCCACACAAAACTGCTATAGAAAAAAATGAAAATGGGTAAAACGTTTGCGGTGTGTAGTAGTGCGAGTTATGTATATCCACTTTACCATTGTTTGAAATTTTGCCTCATCGCTAAACAAGATACAATTTAAAAAAGGAAAATCCAAAAGAAGTCGATTCTAAAAGAAATTACAAGAATGGTATGCAATACAGTTGTTTTCAGAATTTTCCTAACCGAAGTTCTATCGATACTCACATTTGTGGTTAGATCCATGTTCATTCATATTGACTAACATGGGGAGTGCCATTCACTGCGTTTAACCCTACTAGTTTATTTTCCATACTTCTAACCGTTCTGGGCCTACATCTTATGGAATTAACTAATTTTCCTTCGTTTGTTAAAGAAGTTTCGACGCTTCTAAATATATTTCAGGCGGTGGTCTTCCAGTTTGACAGGGCCTGATATATGAATTATAGGCTTTCACCAAAAATAAACAACCAATCTGTTTTCTCATTATTTGAAAATATCTTACTTAAAATTTAAATAATTGTCAGCTCGACCGATATAAATCGAGAAAACAATTTCACTGAATTGTTCTTGCACCAAAGCTAACACTCTGCTAATATTTATATATAATCCGACTCAGTCGATAACTAAGCAAAACCCGATATTCTAAAATACGTATGTTGACTCCCAAAGTCTGGCGTCCACTTAGTTTATTCATTTATTTACGGTCCCCGAAGATGGAATTTGGGGGACCGGGTCGAGCGAAGGTGGTAAGCCGACTCGGTCGAAGAAGATCTTAAGTCCGACTGCCGAGGAAACGCAAGGCGAACATGCATTGGCCAAAAAGATTACACCACATTGCTAAATATGGTGCAATAATTCTGGAACAATTTAACACGTGCGACTTCCGAGAAACATGTCAACACAGAATCCCAAGAATTGTTTTTGATAGGCAAATTCAGCCTACAAAAGGAACTTTTAAAGGTTTTGCGAAAGTAGCCTCCCATAACTCAATCTTAAAAAAATAATATAGCAATCGACTTAAGAACGGCAATTAAAATAGAAATAGAAATTAAAATATGACTTTAATTCAGATGAAGTGGCACAATCAAATGAACATAACATATCGGTAGAATTATTTTTTGCTAGTTCTAGAGATATTCAACAAAACATTTAACAATTTTATTATTTGGTAAATCGATATAAGCTTTAGATTTTTAATGTCACTAAAGAAAACCAATAGATTGAGGTCGGGAGAATGAGCGGGCTATTCAATAAAACCTTTGCGTGCTATCCATCTATTTGGAAACATTTACAGCATAATGGTGGAGGTGCTTCATCCTGATGAAATATTGTTAAGTAACTCCCCGTTTTCTTCCAGAGTAGGAAAAATGTGATTTTCTGACAGTTCTGCATACTTCTGACCTGTTAATGTGCCGTCAATAAAATACAGGACAATAATGCGGTTCCTACAAATACCGGTTCAAACATTGAATTTTTGTGGGTGCTGGGTATGCACCTCTTGAATACAGCGAGAATTATTACTTGACCTATATCGACAGTTATGATGATTGACCGTACCGTTTAAACAAAAGGTTGCCTCATCTGAGAGCACCACATTTTATACAAAAATGTGACCATTATTACAGATCTCTATCTCTATTTAAATTTAAAAGTTGATATCATTTCCGGCTAATCTGGAAGTACTTTTAAACCGCCAATACCTTCATTTTATTCACCATATATCGGAACTTTCATGTAGCAAATTTTGGGGAAATTGCAGATACCGTAGTAGAGATATTTTCGTACTTTTGCCCACCCCTGTATAAAGTTTGAAATTACTAAATTGTTTATTTCTATTATTTATTCAACTGCTTCTCGTAACTTATTCTTATATGTGCAGTCTAGTTTGTAAATAACCGAACACTGAAAAATCCAAAGGCAAGAGATTTGGCGATCGAGGTTGATATAGTTTGCCGAATCAATTGATCGCTAAAATATTCTTCTCAAAAACTGATTTCTTGTTAGTTCCTCCTTGTTAGAAGAATCCAAGCTACAATCGGCATCATCGAGTTCTCTAATTAAGGGTTTAGAAAGTTGTGTTCGGCATTCTTTAACACTGATTAAGAGTGAGATAAAAAAACAATATTCACTGTTCGTTTTCTGGAAATTTGACAAAGTTTGAAGGTGCTCTGAACAAATGCAGATTTTCTGTTGATTGTAAACTTCTGAGATGAGAAAACAATAACATTTATATAAAGTATCATCATCATGGTATCAACACTGGCATTGAAGCACCAACGAAATCGTCTTAAAGTATAGAAGTTTAGAAGCCAATTTATAGAAAATGCAATAATTAATTTACAAATTTTTATTTTTATTATTTGCGTAAATGAACCCGTGTGTGCTAACAATTATGCAACGGTTTAGTGAGGCTGGTATTCAAATATTGCTATACAGTTAGTGACAAAAGTAATGTTAGTAGCAGTCTTGTTTAAGCAACCATTTTCTCATGCTGTTGTTAGTAACGGCAAGCGTTGGAACAAACTTTCCGTTTTTTATGTACCCTAGTCATACGTTGCCTTTACTGTAAAGCTTTACAAGTGGAATTAGCTGGCAAGCAACTGCCATAAATCAGTCGGTTTGTCACGTTTTATGAAAACTACATGTGCAGTATGCGTGATATTTAGAGCAGCTAGTGTTAGCAGCTACAAAGTATGTTTTAAAAATATTTATATTACTAGACCTACTTGTTGTTTGCTGCTAAATAGATGTTTACCTGGTTATTAATCCAAAGATTGCATTATTGACTATTTACTACAGAATTATAACGTTGGTGTTTTTTTTTGTTCGACGTCAATGCAGGGGCTGAAAAATTCATTGTGAACGTACCACACATCAGCTGCTTCAACCTAACCTCACTTTTTGTGTTTGTGATCGTTTACTTGGATTTCTTAGGTTTTTGTGGATTTTTAGCCTGAAATTTGAAAACTCAGTCTTTTTCAAGAATAACTTGTGTATTATGTTAGTGAAATACGTAAGTACAGTACAGTTTATGTTTTAGTAATTATAACTAAAAGAGAATCTTTCTTCACAGAACATCAATTTCACTGTCTATAATCTCTATCTGTCGGTTGTTTGGGTTTCGTAACGTAACCTCTTCAAATAAAATGGTTTTGCTACAGGAACATAAAATTGACTCAACAAGTTCAGTTGTCAGTTAGCATCTTCCACAAAGTATTAAAGAAAGATATCCACATGTATCTCTATCGTTTGAAAGCTGTGTAGTGTGTAACAATTACACGAAGCTGATTATCCTCAGCGTGTCGATTATTGTCAGTGGTTGCTGAATATCCTCAAATATTATTTATTATTTATTGAGAAAATTTGTAATATTAAAATAGCAACATGGAAAGTGAATAGTTTATATCAAGCTGGCAGGTTAAATAATTTAAATAAAGAATGATTAGTATGAATTATTAATATACTGATACTACTATATGATTATTCAATTTCCTTTTAAAAAGAATATTTATTGCAACGACATTAGCAAATGCGTGTGTGGTTGCATACTCTCAAATAGAAACCTTATGTAATGTAAACATAGTAAGCATGTGATATCATGGAATTTCATGACGCACGCGCCCTGTCTTAGTAATTTGCCTATACATACAGGGTGTATCATTAATATTGCGAAAAAATTCAGGGTGAGATTCCTTGCATAAAAATCAGAATAAAAGTTCATATAAACATGTTTCCAAAAATGCCTCGTTTCCGAGATACAGGGCGTTGAATATTATGCAATTAACAATAGGACAATAATGCCATGTAAACAACAATAGCAACAACAACAATAAGTCATAACAGTTGTTGAAAATGACTACCCCCAACATCAATACAGGCTTCTAATCTGCGACGCATTTATTGGCGAACACGTTCAAAAATTCCGGGTGTGTGACGAAATTTGACAAGCTGCTATTATACGATTTCTTAATTCCTCGAGCGTTTCAATCGGGTTCGTATAAACCAAATGTTTAAGGTGACCCCAGAGGAAAAAATCCAATGGATTTAAGTCTGGAGATCGCGCAGGCCAGGGTTGTATGCCTCCTCGACCTATCCAACGGTTTGGGTACACAGTGTTCAAATATTCTCGAGCAACTAAACTGAAATGAGGCGGAGCTCCATCGTGCATGAAATACATTTGTAATCTTAATGGCAGTAGGACGTCTTCCAATAGCATCGGCAGCTCCTCTTCAAGAAAATGGCGATAAATTGCTCCAGTTAACCTCGCTGGTAAAAAGAATGGACCTATCAAGTGGTCTCCGACAATTCCGATCCATACATTCACTGAAAACTGATGTTGATGGCGGCCTGCTCTTATTGCATGTGGGTTCTCATCAGCCCATTGGTGATTGTTGTGGAAATTCATTATGGCTTCTCTGGAAAAATTTGCCTCATCAGTGAACAGTATTTCTGCAACGAACTGTGGATTTTCAGCAATTTTTTGTTGCATCATCGACAAAAAGTTACTCTTGGAAGAAAATCAGTTGGTAAAAGTGTCTGCACTCGTTGAATGTGATAGGGGTATAAAAGTTGATTCTTCAGTATCCGGAAAACTGTCATATGACTGACATTTACATTTGCAGCAATCTTCCTGGTACTTGTAGTAGGATTTTCGTCAATTTCGTGGAGCACCTCTTCTTCCACTTGTACAGTTGCTGCTGTGCGAGGTCGCCCATTTTCAGCGGTAAGTTTTCGAAAACTTCCAGTTTCTCTAAGACGTTGATGCAGACGAGAAAATATCGAATGATGTGGTATTACACGATTAGGGTATTTTTCTTCATAAAGACGCCTGGCTGCTAATGAATTACCGTTGGCAAGACCGTAACAAAAATGCATATCGCACATTTCACTATTTGCGTAATTCGTTTTGAAAAACAAACCTAACAACTGTCAAATCGCTGTAAAGTAACGACTTTCATATGAAAAGTCAATGGCACTCTCGATAGAGTGATCCGACAAGTGATGATGCAGAGGAAATAAAAAAGTTTTATTTTCAATTGCATAATATTCAACACCCTGTATCTCGAAAACGAGGCGTTTTAGGAAACATGTTTATATGAACTTTTATTCTTATTTTTATGCAAGGAATCTCACCCTGAATTTTTTCGCAATATTAATGATACACCCTGTATAGTTCGGAAATAACAAAATGGTTCACCGAAGAGAGGGTTGATGTCATGGAACTGGACTTCTGGAAAATAAGTTGTAGAGTCTCCAGATTGGACAGAGTATCAAGCGAGGTGATAAGAAGAACAATGGAAGAAGAACGTTCTGTAATACATACCGTTGAAAGCAAGCAATTGCTATGATACGGACATCGAGAACCCTGTATGATAATGTTTGGGAAAATTAAAAGATACGGCTTACGTAGGCGTAGCGTAGGCTATGGTGTTAGCCAGTCGTAGAACATTTATATACTAGGTGATTCTAAACATGCGAAAAACTTTAACCACTTATAGCTGAAGTTATTTAGCCTCCAAATTATGTAGTAATTTGGTTTAAAATTTGGAACCGTTACAAGTATATGACACTTTAAAGCTTTTTTTCATGAATTCACTTAAATGTAAATAACTGTTTTGCATTAGGAACAACGTACAATTGAGTGTGAAAAGTGGATAAAATATGACCCTCAAGTGAAAATTTTGATTTAAACACAAGAAACAAAATAGTTATTTACATTTTTGTGAATTTAGGTATATAAAAAAACTTTAAAGGCCCACATCTCCGCAACGGAGACGAAGTTGGAAAAAATTAAGTAGGTGATTTAGAGGTTAAATAACCTCGGCTATATATGGTTTAACGCATATGTTTAGAATCAGCCTGTATAGAGATATTACATTTAAAGGTATTCAACCATATGTTCTTCCACTGTTTATTTATGAATCGAAAATATTTACAAAAAACAATGCACGAAGGCTGTTCAATGAGGTATGGAACTGCAGATGTTGTATATAATTCTAAAAGAGCACAAGAGAAATGACTGGATTCAGAAATAACCCAGAGCAGAATACGCTGTAAAAGAGTTATACACCCCAAATGGAATTGAACTGGCCACATATCAGAAATGCATAATATGACGTCCCCGTTTCCTAAAGTCTTTCGTCCGGGTAAAAGTTGACGTTTAAATTACATGACAAACGTGGACCGAACTGTTTAATAGAACTACTCAGTTTGCCATAAGCTGTCTAGCTATTACTACATTTGTGTTTTTGTTCTACAGTGTGTCCTACTTAATAATGTAACATCCTTATATCTTTATTAATTTTTATCCGAGTTGAACCAACATTTTCTCAAAGATAGAACACGTTATGGTCTACGTATGGCTAGCAATCTATTGGCCCCCTTCAAATGCAAAGCCTTCTGCGAAAGCCAAAAAATCAGATAATCGTATTAGGCATTTTTTAATCGACAATTTTATTAATAAAATTTGTTCAGAACTATCCAAGCTTAAAGCTTAACTCCAAAGTTTCATTGAAATAAAAAATATTAAAACATACGAAATATATCATTTTAATGGGTTTTTGGGGTAAGAAATTCGTGCTTTAGCAATTTTATTTGAAATAAAACTTTAGCTTCAAATTATTGCTTACGTTTTATTTTAAATAAAATTGCCAATGCACGAATTTCTAACGGCAAAAACCCATTAAAATGATATGTTCGTATTTTTCGATATTTTTTAATTTTGATGAAACTTTAGACAACTCTGAATAACTTTTATTAATAATTTATTTTGGTATCGCATATCGCATTTGAAGGGGACCCCTGGTGTTTAGCCATAAATAGATCTTAACGTGGGGAAGGTTACCTTATGAGTTATGATGATTCCCCCTACATGTTGTAGAAACGCTTTCTAGAAAAGCTCAATACATATTTTACGTCTAGAGATATAACACATTGTACGTTTTCAAATTAATATCCTGTATGTAAAGAATAAGAACTCGTAAGCTTTTGCAGAAATTGGAAGAGTTTTAAAAGCTGAATTTGAAATCAATTGGAAATTGTTAGTCCAAACAGTAGAATGTATACACCTTACATTGTCTTTAAACATTATTTTAGATTATAAATGTTTATATACAGAGTGACTTTAGTAGTTATGCAATTATTTTAAGCAGTGATTGTTCACATCAAAAGAATACAATATACGCAAAATTGTCTTATAAAAATGTTTATAGTTTTTGAGAAACACAATGAAGTTATCTTGTTTGAGAGCCGTAGAAATTTTTCAAATTGAGCGAGCAGGGTTTGAATTATGAGATGTGACCAGTTGAATCAGCGGATTTTAAAGTCAGGCTGAGAAGGTGCTAGCCGGCTTCGGTGGTCTAGTGGTTAGCGCATTTGCCTTTAGATCCGAGGGACGCGAGATCGAACCTGGCCAAGGTCGGCAAGATTTTTCTAGCGGGGAAAAATCTGAAAATGCGCCTTCTGTCGGATAAGAAGTAAAGCCGTAGGTCCCGTGCCACTGGGATGTGTGATACGTTAAAAATCACTACTGGAGTTGGAATTACCCCAGATAGGCAAAATTCTTAGTTCGGGAGTACAATGGGCCATATGGCCTAAGTGCATAGAGATGCTTGGAAAACCGCGTCCTACATCTCGCTCTTTCAAAGCAAGCAAGCAAGCAAGAAGGTGCTAATGTTTAAAAAGTACCTGCAATAAGAAACGCTCTGCCCTTTGTGAATTAATGAATAAGCTCATTTGAATTAAAAAGACGAAAAGGTGAACGCGAACGAAACATTTTAATTGTGATTGTGAAAAAATAAATCATAAAATAAATTACAATTAAAGCCAAATCGCTAATGGAGATGCTCAAAATGCTGAGCAGCATTGTCAATACAAGCTTCCGCACTGCGTATCCAAGACCTCCGAACGCGTTCCAAAACTCCTGCACTTTGACGAATTTGCAATGTGGCATTATTAACTCGTTGGAGTTGTTCAACTGTGTCGACTGGAGTATTGTAAACAAGTTACTTCATGTGACCCCATACAAGGATTTAAATCAGCGATTTTGGGGGCCACAAGATCGGTCCATTAGGGCCTATCCAACGATTTGGGAACATGTTATTCATCCAAGTCGTCATTGTGCAGCGTAATGAGGTGGAGCGCCATTATGGAGATAAAGCGTATGTAGCGGAACTTCCTCTAGTAGAACCTGTGATAGAACATTTTCCAAGAAATCGAGGTAACCATCGCCATTTAACCATCTGGACAAAACCTAGGGACCAATAAGCTGATCGCCAACGATTCCTATCCAGATATTGATGGAAAATGATTGCTGGAAGTGACGTTCTCGAATTTCATTAAGATTTTCATTAGGTACTCCAAATGTGCGTGTTATGAGCGTTATGAACCCCATTTCGCGAGGAACCTAGCCTAATCAGTAGCTAAAATATTGGCCACTAAATTTGGATTTTTACCTTGATTATATTGAAGCCATTCTCAAAAATGAACACGACGAGGTAGATCTCCTGGTTTCAGAGCCTGGACTTTTTGAATATGAACTGGATGTAATCCTTGTTCTTCTAGAGTTCGCCAGACTACAAACTGGAATACATCTACCTGATTAGCAAGACGTCTTGTACTTATTTGCGGCTGGTTTTCCACTTCTTTGCAAAATCTGCTCTTCGTCATTGAAGATTCGATTCTCACATTGCCTGCCAATATCACGTTTGTCCATAGCAAAGGATCCAGACTCTCTGAGGTGTTGAACCATACTCACAAAGGTTCGCGTGTAGGGCAGTCGCCGCAGAGGGAAACGTTTCCGGTACAAATTTCGAGCAAGTACAGCATTCCCACGGGTCTCTCCATAAATTAATACCATATCAGTCCTCTCAGCATTGATAAAATCCATTTTACGGCATTTTTCGAAGACGTCAATGTGACATTATTAAAAAACAACCTTCTTTGATTTTTAATTACTTTTTTCAACAATACCTGTGACTGTCAAACTTGTGTAGAACAATTTCAACTTGTTTCTTGTTTAAACTAACAATTTTTGTATAAGACATTATTGGACGAATCCTGTTATTTTACCGGCCGTATTACCAGTTAGAATATTTGGGTAACTATTAAAATCACCCTGTATATATGATATGATGATATATATGATAATTTCTATTGATTATGTATTAGAAGTATGTGGTAATGTATGTGTCCAGTTATAATTCATAGATAATTCTATATTTTGATGGAATTTTGCTATTTTTTAGATATGAAACAAAAACTTAAATGTAGTGATAGTCAGACCCTCTTAAAGTATCACGTGTATTTGCTAATAATTTTGTAGGACCTTCCGAAGAATTTATTCGCGTTTGCCAAGGAATTCAAAAGCAGGCTTTTGTCAGATGTTGAAGGCATTAAGAAATGTAAAGACAGATCATAATCTTTACGGTTCAATGGCGTATTTACGGGGGGGGGCAAGGGGGGCAGCTGCCTTTCCTTCCAATGTGGAAAACATTTAAAATGAAACAGAAAATATAAACAACAAGAAAAATACATATCAAATGCATGCAGGGGCGTGCAAATATTCGTTGCTGTGTCAGTAGCATTAATTGCGAAGTATTGCTTTATACTGGAACCCGTAGCAAATACACTTCAATTGAAGGCACTTGACATAGTTGAAGCTAACCAGCACATTCAAACTATTCTCGTCATCCTAAGAGAGCATCGGGAAAATGCGAACAACGTCACAGCAAACGTTTTGAAAGAAACAGGCGATAATGCAAAGCATTGCAACCCTACAGCCGGAAATCCTTCCGAATTTTGGAGTAGGTCTCTAATAATTCCTTATTTGGATTCCATCATATCATCTTTAGAAATCAGACGTTCTGCAAACAAATCGCCTGCATTTTTGTTTACACATGAGATATTTCATTGGAATGGAATGAAAGTACTTCATCGTGTGCAACTTTTTACAATTTGGAAGGCATAGAAGGAGAAAGGGAATTTTGGTTCAAAATGTGGAATGAGGTAAAAGAAGCGCCAGATATCATCCAGCTTTTAAAAACGAGCAAATTGTTTTTTCCAACCATTAGAAAGGCGTTTTGCTTTCACAGCCCTGCACAACAAGCATTATATAACGTTCATTCAGTTCCCTTCGTCTTATTATTATTATTATAATTGGTGAAAATAGGTTAAATGCGTTAGCCATGCTAAGCATTCATCGTCAATGGGTTTTCGCAAACAAGGAACAAATAGTTGAAGCTGTAGTTACAAAATTTGCAACTAATCCTCGCAAAACTACTGTTCAAAAATTAATTTTATTAATAGTGTTTTTCTTTTGTAATTGTGTATTATTGCAACCGCCCCTCGTGGACCCCCTTCTCCCATAAAAGAAGTTGGATTCAGAACGCTGCCCCCCCTTCTGTTTTGAGCTGGATACGCCCTTGTTTACGGATTTTAAGTTACGCTTTCAGAACTAAACATAATCATAGCAACGGAATTATGTTTCACTAACTAATAAATATCTGCAATAAATGTTATAAACAGTACGGAATAAGTAAAGATACACGCTTTGTTTTCTGTAGCCAACAGTTATGGAAAATTTGGTTGATCATACTGTATACCATTAAAGAAAACAACCTTGAACTTAATAAATCAATTGTTCTACGGACTAAACTTTCGAATTAAAGATTTTCACAATGGGCAACCTGTTATGCGCAATCAATTTCTAGTTACCAAGAATAAAAAGAAACTTTAAGAAGCTGTTTATTTTATGTTCTAAAGTTTCCATTGCCATAGTTTTATTAAAACACATTTATTGCAAACCTTCAACTGAAAGCCAAACTTTAATGGTGGTCTAATACAAAAACATTCGGTATAAAGTGCATCATTGATCCGATTTTTAATAACATCACCATCAATTAATTAGAAATCTGTGCGTTCGAGTTCAATTGTGGCAAATTAATCACTTTTGTGAGTTTTCTTTTTTCGTTGGACAGTTCAACAGTTTTCCTGATAACAATCCATTAACTGCAATTACCCGAAAGTATACTGAAAATTCGCTCTGTAACAATTCGCAGTGTTTGCTAGCGTCTACCAGATGTCCCTACAATTTCGTTTTTAGAACGGCGTCGAGACGCCTCAATATATTACTTCAGCAAGGTGAGTTCACTTGCTTTTTTAATTCTTACGGTGATAGGCAAAGTCTCTGTGGTATTCAATTATTTTCATTCTGGAATTTCTGAACGTAAAGTCTCTTTAGACTTTCATAATTTTATTAGTGCTTGGATGAATTGTTTGTCAAAATAGTTTGCTGATGAATCGCAAATTAAATTTTAAGGGGTTTTGTTGTAGAGCTTAGAAAATTCCGGCCTTGCTTTGCTTGAAAGCAAATTTGACTTAATTGGTCTAGAAATAGATACTGTGTGTTTGTTAAGAGTTTGTGAGTGTGAAGGGTTGAGTCGTAATTATTTAAGTTGTCGGAATACAACGAATTTCCATTACTCCCCCTAATTACTTCGACTTGTATAATTATTAGTAGGTTTCGGTTCAGATTTCGATGTATCTTCTTCTAATTTGTGTTTTGTGTTTGATATTCTCAGAATTAATTCTTAAATGATGTAAAATCAAATATTCATACATTGACTTTGATCAGGAACTAAAATGTACAAAAAATTAATTTAAAATTATTTTTTACATTTAGTGGTCTTCTGAGTGGGAATAAAACTTTAATTTGACATATATTTAATTTCCGCTTAAACTTAATTTGATTGTCGGTAAGAGAAGATTTGATGTTAAACTCAAAATGTTTACCCTAAATTGAGGCTTCGATTTGAAGCGGCATATCTTGGCTTGAACCTTGAGATTTCCATTAAACTCTAGCTATTGACTTCAAATGCTTGGTTTCAAACCTCGACTCATTCCATTTCAAATGTAAGGAGGCTTGACGTTCTAACTTCAAGCTTAAGATTTTGAGATTTTGATTTAAATTTGAGGTTTTAACAACATGGAGAAAATGTCGATGCTAAACCTAAAATCTTGATTGTAAATGATGAAAGCCGACATTTGGTATTTTGACGACAAATCGTTAGATTTCAACTTTAAACTCGGGACTTCGACTTACAACTTCATATATACGCTTAAGACTTGTGTCAGAGTCAATTTAAATTTGAGATTTTCACTTAAAGTCAAGATTTGAAGAGCAAACTTCAAATCTTAGCTAGAAATATTAGATTTTGACTTGACGACTGAGCTCGACTCAAAATATAAGATTTGGATTTCAAATGTTGGCAGCATTTCGTCTTTCAATCCAAGATTCTTAACTTAATACTTGCTTCGAGTTCGAAACCTTCATTTTAAACCTCCAGCTTAAACTCCATTCTTAAGATTTTGTCTTTAACCTAGAAATTTCGTTGTTAAACTTGAAACTTTTACTTCAAATACGAAATATTCGAATTAGGATTATGGAAAATAAAAATGTTGACTGTGTATGATGGACTTGCGGTTTGAGATCTTTATATCAGATTTGAGAGAGTTTTCCAAAATTAATCACGATGTCATGTTTGGAGGTCAGTATATCGTTTTAAACTTGAAAATATTCATTTGATCCAAACGTATTTTAACTACAAACTCAAAATTACTTAAAATGGTAGATGAAAATGACTTGTAATTTCGCGATGTTGTTAGACTAACATCCTAAATTCAAATGTCGAAACCCGAAATCTAGTCTTCAAATTCACGATTTATAAGTTAAACTTGTCACTTTTCGTTTATAAAATTACCATTACTTCAGGTTCAAATCATTGAAATTACGACTTTAAAGTCGAAATTGGAACTTCAACCATGATATTTAATTTTTTATGTTCGACTTGAAACTAAAAATTCTGTCTTTATAGTCTAACCTATGTTTATAATTTGAGATTTTGGCATCAGATTTGAAAAGTCAACTTCAAATTTGATTTAAGATTAATATCTCGCCTTAAACTAGAAATTAAAATCTAAAAATTTTCAGTTTAAACCTAAGTCTTTTACAATAAATCTTGCCAAAAAGCGCTAAAAATTGAAAATTCAATACAATCCTAAACAAGATCTTAGGTTAAACGTTGAGACTTAAATCTGTAATTTTGTATAGGATATCTATCTTAACATTGCCATCTTAGGTTAGAGATTCCATTTTTAAACTAGAAATGTCGATTTTTAAGCTTCTAAGTTTCAGTTTAGCTTGAAACTCGAAATTTGGACTTAAAATGCTAAAATTGCTTTAGCAACTCTAAAACTATCTTTACATTTGAAACCGCTCCTTCGGCGTTGAGAAGATTTGTGAATTCGTATTTGGATGTCGATATGTCGACTTTAGTAGTAGTAGTATCTATTTTAATCTCAGGTATTCGCCAATAAACTCCAAAATGTGATTTAGACAGCTACATCTTGAATTTCGACTTTAAACTTGAAATTTCAACTTAAATTCGATTTTTTTTTTGAAAATCATTAGTTCTTTTTTTGTTCAAGGGTGAAGTTTTTAACCTAAGGTTTCGACATTAAGTTTCATATTTGGAGTTAAAACTTAAAACAAAGAAATTGACTTTGAACACGATATTTCAAATAAAAATGTAAGTTCTTGACTTCAAATAAAGAATGTATGCATTATATTTAAGTTTTCAATTTAAAACTTTAAATGTTGGTTTAGAAATGGGTACTCGAATTTAAATTGTGAAATGTGATTTCAACTTTAAAGTCGAGATTTCGACCTTCAATGCAACAATATCGTCTCTTTAACTCCCTTGATCTCTTGACTCGAAATTTCACTTTTAAATCGATGTTACGACGATATCACGAATGTGAAATCCCGAATTTGAGTTTAATAAGCAGAATAAAAACTAGTCAATCTACAGATTGTTAATATGTTAGTGGCACTTTTACTAATTATGCAAATTGCAAAATATTTTATTTACGTTATTTAAGTTATTCCTGTTTAGATAAGTACAGTGAATATATTCGTGGTAATGGAAATTTGTTTATAAAATTGATTATTTGATTTTTTATGTTCCTTGAACTGGATGCCGAAATCCAGGAAGTGAGGGCTGCTTTTGTATGTAGGCCTGTAAAACAGAATTTAGGGGTTTCATACGCGATATGCCCCCATTAATTTGTAAAGGGTGTAGCGTACGATTGTTGTGTGGAGCATGGGGAGTTCTCAAGCAGGTTGGAGTCTCTCCAGTGTGAATTCCTGGCTAATTCCTGCTGACTTATTATCCCGGCCCGTGCCTGGCACCGAGCAGCACTCGTGTCTTCACTGAACCTTGCATTTTATACCGCCCTCTAGCCCTGCTAACTAACCCTTACTTTAGTGCAGTGTTAACCAGGGTTCCACGACATGGACACTCTAATGAACACTCCGGATAAACCAAACGACTATAGCCAAAGCCAGAATTAAATTAGGTAGCGCATAGTTCATGGCTTTTGGCCAGAAGTCCTGCGAGGGACGGTCTGATCACTGATTGTCGACAGATATTCCTCGGCTTCACTTTCTTGCGCAATAAGTTTACATTATCTAATTTCAATTGATTTCCGATTCCTAGCGTTTTACCACATGAACGAAATGGTTATTTACTCGTTTATTTGCTACATAACGATTGTTATTGTTGTAGGCTCTATATAACAAAATGTACGTATAACCAATGTTCGTACGACTCCCACACTGACCTTGACATTTACCTGTCCAAGGAAATTAAGGTTGGAATGTGAGCTTTCCAAAACGATGAAGTGTATCAAAATTGGACAAGAAACAAAAAAGTTATTTACATTTGATGTAGAAAAGATTTGAAGCGCATATCTCCGTAACTGTATCGAATTAAAAAAAATACTAAGTGATTTAGGGGTTAAATAACTTCAGCTACACGCGTTTAAACTTTTTCGCACATGTTTAGAATCACTCCGTATATTGTTTAAAATTTACCTTTAACGTACTCTAGATTTCAACTTTCAACTATATATGTCTCGACTATAAACTCAAGTATTTTCTTCTTAAAATCGAGATCTCTTGTAAGTTCAAGATTTCCGCTTTAAACTTGAGATCGCGATTTCAATTCACCACATATCAGGATTAAATGTAGGAGAAACTTAAAATGTCTGTGTTAGATTCAAGATTATGGCTTTGAACTTGAGATTACTATGAACTCAATAGACTTATCTTTCAAATAAAAGATTTCAATTTCACAATACAGATTTCAACTTCAACTTCTATTTTTTAATATCAATCGGCACATTTCAACTCCATATACGGGATATTTGGACTTACGACTTCAAATTGCATATCAACTCAAGGTTCTCCCTTGCAACTTAAAACTTCTACTTCAAACTTTGTTTGTTTGCAAGTTTAAAACTTCAACTTTAAATTTGATACTTTGACTATAGATTTACTCGACCATAATTTTGGCTGCGACATAGAATATCGACTGTAAATTCGTGAAGTTGACTTTAACCTCAGAATTTTAATTTCAACCTTAAACTTGAGTTTCAGACTCGAAATATTAAAAAATAATATTCCAGATTTCAAATTGATATTTAGGTTTTCAATATCTAGCTCAACATTTCAACTGCGAATTTAGGTTTTCAAAGTTTATGTGTTTCTATTCAAAACTTAGGAAATTCGGGGTCTCATCTTCAGAGCGGTTCGATTACAACTTTAAGATTTCCTCTTTAAATTTGAGGTTTCGATTTCAACACACCGCATTACAGCATTTAAATTTAAGAGAAACTTATGAGGTTCGTCTTGGTATTAAGGTTCTAGCTTTGAACTTTCGACTTATGTTACCTCAAAAGACTTGCATTTCAAGCAAAAGATTTCAATTTCAAATTCTAGTTTTTAATATTAAGCATAATATTTCAACAACATACTGAGTATATGGACTTCAATGGATTTCAAATTGCATGTCAACTCAAGATTTTAACTTCCAACTTAAGATTTCTAATATACACTCAGGAGTTTGTTTGCAAGGGCAAAATTTCAACTTTAAATTTGAGACTTGGACTTCAGATTTACTACACCCCAACAATAATTTTGGGCTTTCAACTTGGGGTTTCAACTTCAAGGCCAGGTGTTCGATTATAAATTAAAAATTTCCGCTTGAAACTTAAGCTTTCGATTTCAACTCTGGATATTTGGACTTACGACTTCAAATTGCATATCAACTCAAGGTTTTAACTTGTAACTTAAGATATCTACTTCAAATTTTGTTTGTTTACCAGTTCAAAACTTCAACTTTAAATTTGATACCTTGACTTTAAGTTTACTATAGCTCGACTACAAGTAGGGGTGGAGTGTAAAATATCGGCTTTAAATTTGTGAAGTTGGCTTGAAACTCAGAATTTCAATTTCAAATTTTAATCTTGCGTTTGAGATTTGGATTTCAACTAACCGCACATCAGCATTAAATTTAGGAGGAACTGATAAGGTCTGTTTTAGTATCAAGGGTATGGTTTTGAACTTGAGATTAATGTTAACTCAAAAGACCTCAATTCTAAACAAAAGATTTCAACTTCAATTTCAAATTCTAGTTTATAATGTTAAACACATTTCAACTGTACGCTGGGTATATGGATTCACGATTTCAAATTGCATATCAACTCAAGGTTTTAACTTGCAACTTAATATATTGTCCTTAAAACTCGAGAATTTGTTCGGAATTTCAAAACTTTAACTTTAAATCTGAGATTACGACTTTAGATTTTATCGCTCGACTAATTTTCAGTCCTACTGAAAATATCGGCTATAAATTCGTAATATTGGCTTTAACCTCGGAATTATAATTTCAAACTCAGAAGATTTCATTTTCAGACTCGAAATCTAAGAAAAGCACACTCCAAATTACAATTTCATATTTAAGTTGTCAATTCCTAATTCAACATTTCAACTGCAAATTTCCGATTTCAAATTTTATGGCTTTATTTCAAACTCTAGAATTTCGGGATCCTAACTTCAACTTCAGGAGTTTAATTATAAATTTAAGACTTCCACTTTAGACTTGAGATCTTGATCTTAAGATGACTATTTAAAATTGAAGATTTTGGTTTTAACCTTGTGATTTGAATATTAATTAGAAGACCCAAGCTCAAATAAACGTTTATACTACCGATGTTGATTTCAGATTGAAGTTCTTAATATCAAGCTGAATATTCTAACTGCATACCCGAGCTGTAGACGTTTTACTGAAACTTTAAACTTAAAATTGTAAATATGACGCATCTCGACTTTAGAGTGAAGGCTTTAACATGCAATAAAAGGTTTATGCTATAAATTCGAAATCTCAACTTTAAACTTAACAATTCAATTGGCAATACCAGATTTCAACCTTAAGTTTGAGACATCGACTCTCTTAATTTAAAAGAAACTTCAAATATCCGCTTTACACTCAACAGTTTGGCTTTAAACCCGTGGTGTTAATTTCAATTTCCACCTAAAAAAGTTTTGAATTTTATAATCCAGAATTAAACTTTAACTATGCGTTTTCATGATCAAACTTAACATTCAAGCGTTTATTCGAGATAGCACTCTTTTAACACTCGAATTCTGGTTTTCAAATTTCATATATTTTGACTATAACAATTTTAAAACAAACACTTCATATCTTGAATTTGAGATCTTGTAGTTTTTAGTTCGACATTGAACTTACGAGAAGTTGAAATTTTAATATTAAACTCAAACAAATTTTAAACTCAAGCCTAAAAACTTTAACTTTAAATTGAAGTCTTTAGAATTTATGACAATAATGATTACTCAAGATTTCGACTTTAAACTCAAGATTTCAATTAAAAACTTAGCTTCCATTGCCAACTTATATATTTGACTGCAAACTCAAAAGTTGAACTTCAGATATACAGGGAATTTTTCTTTTTAGTATACATTGCCTATGTATACTATTAAAAGAAACGCGTCAAATTCGCCTATTGTGTAGGCAACCAACTATACCGACAACCAAAAATCAGGAGCAAACGTCACCAGTTGTGAATTATTTGAGTATGAAGGTTATGTTGATACAGTGTTTATATTAAATAAGTATTTCACCCTGTATATAGGACGCAAATGATTATACTTATTTGTAAATTACAAAAATCGACAGGATTATTGTTCGTGTAAGGTCCGTGAACATTCTATTTTGTTCGTACAACAAAAATGTATGAGCGCTAAGATAGTGTAGTGGTTATCGTCGCTGCCTTCCAAGCAGTTGATCCGAGTTCGACTCCCGGCCGTCACAGATTTTTTTTAATTATAATTTTTGTAAACATATTTAATTTCATTTCTTCGGTTAAAACGTGATTACTTTTAGTTCTTATTTTATGATTTAAATTTTCTAACAATTGTTTGTAAGATTGGAATACAAGGAGTTAAGTTTAAGTTAAAAAATAGAATTAGTCTTTATTTAGTGTCTTCTTGCGTTTTTTATACAACCATGTACAGTAAAGACGCAAAAGTGCAAATTCTAATGTGGTATCAGAATGGTAACAGATCAAGAACTGTGAGAGACTTATTTTCAGTAAAATATCCAGAAAGACCTATTCCTTGTATTCGAACCATACAAACAATTGTTAGAAAATTTAAATCATAAAATAAGAACTAAAAGTAATCACGTTTTAACCGAAGAAATGAAATTAAATATGTTTACAAAAATTATAATTAAAAAAAAATCTGTGACGGCCGGGAGTCGAACTCGGATCAACTGCTTGGAAGGCAGCGATGATAACCACTACACTATCTTAGCGCTCATACATTTTTGTTGTACGAAGAAAATAGAATGTTCACGGACTTTACACGAACAATAATCCTGTCGATTTTTGTAATTTACAAATAAGTATAATCATTTGCGTCCTATATACAGGGTGAAATACTTATTTAATATAAACACTGTATCAACATAACCTTCATACTCAAATAATTCACAACTGGTGACGTTTGCTCCTGCTTTTTAGTTGTCGGTATAGTTGGTTGCCTACACAATAGGCGAATTTGACGCGTTTATTTTATTAGTATACATAGGCAATGTATACTAAAAAGAAAAATTCCCTGTATACTGCAAATTGTTATATCTCGATTTTACATAAACTTTAAATTTGCATTTCAAATCAAATCTTCAAACTTACTATTTTCACAAACCGCCGCCTGGAAACTCAAAATGTCGGTAAATTTATTAAACTATATGTCGATATTAAACTTAATATTTTTATGTCGAATAGAACATTTTCGCTATAAATACGTACTTGTCTTTGGAATTAGAAATTTCCACATACAAGTTGTCGTGGTTGAACTCGAAATTCCAAGATTAAACTGAAGATTTTCATTTTAGAAAATTGTTATAGAACGAAACATCTTGTCTGCAAACTCTAGGTTGCAAACTTAATTTTAGGGTTTGATTTTAAATTCTGCATCAATCTAATATTTTGATGTTATGCTTGAGCGTTATGTATTCAGTGCAGGATTGCAATTGCAAATTCAAAACTTCAAATTCATATTAGATTTTTGGTGTAATCTCAATATCTCAACTTTGAAATGTAAGTTTAACTTGAAACTTCCTGTTAACGCGTCAGTCACGAAAATTCCATTCAATTTTATCCTTTAAAAGGGAAATTTCTAAATAAATTTCTAAATTTTATCTTTAACAAGACACTTGTAGTTTATTTTAAGATATTGGGCTTACAGTTTACATTTTGATATGAAATTGGAGAATCTCGATTTTTAATTTGCTGTATTGGGACTTAACTTAAAATATTGACTTGCAATATGACATTTCTTTTCTTACTGAGAATTCAAATACCAAATATATTAAGTTTAAACCTTCGATTTAAACTGTAATGCCAAGATTTCAATTGTAAACTCTCGATTTTGATTGAATCCTTGAGATTTAGAATTTCCACTGAAAGAAAAAAGAAAAAGAAAAAAACGTAAAGGATTTCCACAACACTGTTTAATTAAAGAACGCTTTCTTTATTTTTAAGAATACATTTTATGTGTTAAGTTAGAAATTTAGTTTTCTATGTAGCTATAAGTACGCTTGCTAGGAAAATGCATCTAGGGAATCGACAAATTAAACCACGAAGTTTATTAGTAATGAACTAATCCACTGACAAATAGAGGACTAAATTGCAGTTTAATTGCAGCTATTAAAGGCTGTCCAATAGGTATTAGATAATCTAAACTTGTATGTATTTATTATTTTATTAATCTTATTTGGGATGCTCCTGATAAATTTTAGGATGTTTGACATTTGAAACTGCAATAACCAGTGGAAAGTGACTATTGTCTGGAGAAGTTCCTAAAGTAACTGTATATGGTTATTAAATGTATGCTAGAATTCGATATAATGAATCTGCAATTTGATATAACTGAAATTCCATTTTGTTACGCTCCCATTATGGGAACATGCGACTTTTTTGACATTTCTTTATCAAATTTGAGATATTTAAAATCGTGTTCGCCATATACAGGGTGTCCTTTAAATACCTTAAAAGCTTCAGGTAGCACTCTTCTGTAAGAAATACAGTCCTCAAAAACACTAACACGAACTTCCTATAGTGCTTAGTTTCCTCACACGAGATATTAAAGAATATTATACTTGGCAATGTTGACGATGTCTTTGCATTTATGGAGAATTTAATTAGTAGGCCGACATTACATGAAGCATTTTGACAAATGTCGAAAAACAAATTTTCTACTTTTCATCACAATACCATGGCCTTGCACTGTTGTCAAATGTAGTATTTACGAAATTTATCATTTTTAACAGTACTTCCAGAAGAGCAACTAG
>JABXWE010023131.1:0-61430 GCA_014611495.1 Limonius californicus
TGATGCTTGTTAGAAATCATTTCTTTACATTCCGCGAAATTCAAACAAAACCAAATATAATAATTATTTTGGGAAATATACAGATAATACTCATCTGCATCTGAGTTTCGAAGTTTTGAAGCAGCGTAAAAATGTGTAGTTAATAAAGATTTTAAAATCTTCTAAGCATTATTTGCAATAAACGCAACAACAAAATATAATTACTTTTTCGTGCAAACTGGGGGATTTAAAAAGCCGTTAAAGCTTTCAACGGAGGCAATGCATATCAAATTATTTTATTTTTAATCTGTAATAATGGAGTTTACAGACATTTTTAAAAGTATGCAAGTGGTGGGTGTGTTAATATTTATACCGCCTGTTATATAAAATTTCATAATTTTTATTAATACGGTGGAACACGTATTCTGAAAATCTGAAAATGCTTTCTTGGAGTTATTTCGAAAATGGGTTATTACGATAAACAGTAGAAACTATTAAAGTCTAAAATATTTCGAAGAGAATATTATAGATGTTCGGACATGAAACCATCGTAGTGTATTTAACAAAAATAAAATAAATAAAACCGCTTAAAAGGTAAAAGTATTAGTGCGGCGACCACAAGAAGATATAAGAGTGACAGATTCAAAAATTTCAATTATATGCCTTTATTATATTTTTGTGTGTGTTAATTAAAATAATAATCCAAAATATTTCATATAAAGTCAGTAGATATTTAACCAAACAATTTAGAATAACAAGTTAAATAAAAACCGAAAAATACTAATTCAGTTTTAAGCTAAATTCCTTAACTTGCAGGTGTTTTGCATAAAATCGTTTTTGGTCCGAATGAGCAAATTCAACAGCATATTGCGGCGCATTTCCTAAAAAACAATCCTTTTATTTTATTGTATTCTAAAGTAGTTCAAATGACAATAAAATTGTTAATCAGTATTAATTTTAATTGAAATTCGCTAGTTTAACTGTGTTACAAACAAAATTGAATCTTTTAGTCGAAAGCATTTATAAAAGTTTCACTTAATTACATGGTAATGCTATTTAGAAATAAGTAAATTATAGTTTTGATAGACAATAACAAAATAATACTTTTACCAACTTCCAATTGCAAATCAGGCATTCCAAAATTTTTGAAATTTATAATCAAATATTTTGTGAAAACAGTTCTAAGACTTTTGCTTGAATTTTGTAAGCAGAAGTGTAATAAACCTATACAATAATTTTGTATTAATTAACGAAGCTCTTGCTTCTGAGTTCTATTGTGAACATTTCCAGGTTATTACGACTCAGAAACCATTTATTGTGTTATTTAATAACTCATAGACATTAGATCTATGGTGTAAATAATAGATTTTCAATGAAATAATCCTAAAAATGGTACAAATTATATTTAAAAATGAATGTTTTTCTTATTTGAAAAGTACGACGCAAACGTTTACCTACTACATAAAAATATATGCAAAATTTTAATGAAATGGTTTATTTGGATACAAATGACTAAGACTCTTGTTCGAAATTAATGATATCCTACATTTCATGTCTTCAATGGGTAGTTTCTTTGAAAACTGAGGATTCACTATTTCAAAAATACCTTAAAAAAGTACATAACTGCTAAATTATTTATTTGCTTTTTCCAAAATTCATCGTCCTTTGTTTCCACTTGTAGTCCATGTGGTTTTCGTACAATAATTAAACAATATTTCCTGTTGGTAACTTTCAGTTGTGGTAGCTCAGTTGGTAGAGCGCTCGCTTTCTAGGCAAAACGTCGATTATGACTTGGGTTTGATCCCCCGACAATACCAAATAGCGTATAAAAATCTTGTGCTTGTACTCTCAATTCTTCAATTCGGTTGGCAACTGTGGGTTCTCAATGCTAAAAGCATTCTCTGGAATTTCTGTTGTTTGGATTCGATGTTAAAATATGGGGGGAGGCATGATTCTACCTTAGCGATAAGAAAAAAGACGTAGCAGAGTATAGTAAATATAATACTGTTACTCCTCATTTCTTGTTAAGGAAATTACAATATTTTCTTCTATTATATTATATTCTTCAGTTGTTAATGATTTGGAATTCGCACTTGTTCCATAATTTACATCTGCAAGTGTAATGGCGAGTTGTGACAAAGGAATTAAGTGTAAATTTCGAAAATTTTGAAGATATTTCATTGCTGCTATGCATACGTATTACTTTAATAATCACAACACATAATAATGATGACAATAAGTTGTTATGGGTTCTATTCTTATTCGGCGCTGTTGTCAATGAGCGCACCATTTTATATCATATTTTTACATAGTGCTCTTGCGAATGAGCGCTAATGTTGATGGGCGTTATTGTTGAGGACGCTATTGTTGATGGTCGTTATTATTGATAGGCGTTAGTTTAGTCAGCGATATTTTAGCTATTTTAGATATTTTGCACCCGCACTATTTTATTTTTGAGTTATTTTTAATGTTGTTTTATATATTTACGGATATATTTACTTAGTGCTATTGCGAATGAGCGCTAATGTTGATGAGCGTTATTGTTGAGGACGCTATTGTTGATGGTCGTTATTATTGATAGGCGTTAGTTTAGTCAGCGATATTTTAGCTATTTTAGATATTTTGCTCCCGCACTATTTTATTTCTGAGTTATTTTTAATGTCGTTTTATATATTCACGGATATATTTACTTAGTGCTATTGCGAATGAGCGCTAATGTTGATGAGCGTTATTGTTGAGGATGCTATTTTAGATATTTTGAACCCACACTATTTTAATTCTGAGTTATTTTTTAAGTTGTTTCATATATTCTCGGATATATTTACTGAATGTTATTGTTAATGGGCGCTAATGTTGATGGGTTCTATTGCTGATAATAGCTACTGTGATCAGCGACAGTTTTAGCTAGTGGTTTTTATACGTACTGTCTTTGATGAAGCTGTTTTTAACAGCGCCATTTTGAACGCGCACTATTTGATATCAGAGATATTTTTAAGGTCGTTTTATATATTCACGGATATCTTTACTTAGTGTTCAGTTATTTTTGTTCGATGCTGTTGTGTCTTGTGCTGAAAATTTGGCGGTAGCTTAGTTTGCAGGGCGCTCGCTTTCTGAGCATAACTTCGATTCTGTCTTGTAACCCACCAGACACAATTTCCCAATCCGGCTTGTAACCGTGGGACCTTAATGCTAAAAATCTTCTTCGGAATTTCTGTCGTTCGGATTCGACGTTAAACTGTAGGTCCCCGTGTTTCTACCTTAGCGCTGAGGAAGAACAAGCGGCAGAGAAGAGGCCGATGCCCAACAGTGGGATAAAAAGGCGGTTAATGACGATGATGATGATGCTGCCAATGTGCACCATTTTGAATGATGGCTATTGTTGATGAATAACATTGGCGATGGGCGCTATTTTTACAGATACATTTTTAACAGCTATTGCTAATGGGCGCTAGTGTTGATGAGCGTTATTGTTGATGGACGCTATTGTTGATGATGGCTTCTTTAATTAGCGATTACTTTAGCCAGTGATAATTTGAATACTTACTGTTTTTGATGAATCTATTTTTAACAACGAAATTTTTACTCGGTGCTGTTGTCAATGCTATTTTGGATGACGGCTATTGTTGGTGAATAACATTGACGATAAGCGCTATTTTTATCAGATACATTTTTAACAGCTATTGCTAATGGGCGCTAGTGTTGATGAGCGTTATTGTTGATGGACGCTATTGTTGATAATAGCTAATTTAATTAGCGATTACCTTACCCAGTGCTAATTTGTATACTTACTCTTTTTGATGAATCAATTTTTAACAGCGATATTTTTACTCGATGCTGTTGTTAATGCTATTTTGGACGATGGCTATTGTTGATGAATAACACTGACGATGAGCGCTATTTTTATCAGCAACATCAGCAACTATTTTAATCAGAGTTATTTTTATGTCGTTTAGTCAGCGATATTTTAGCTAGTGCTATCTTATTTTAAAGGGCAGTATTTTTAATCCCTGCTCTGTTGTCAATAAGCGCTAAGGGTGATGAATGTTATGGTTGATATTATGAATAGGCGTTACTTTGGGTAGCAATATTTTTAGGCAATACTCGTTCATTGTGCCGAGTTATTTTTAACGGTACTATTTGTACTCGGCTCTGTTGGGCGCTATTGTTGATGAACGCTATTGTTGATGAACGCTATTGTTAATGGTCGCTATTGTTGATATACATTGTTGTTAATGGATGAAATTGTTGATATTTGTAGCTGGCGGTATTTTGTATGAGCGTCATATTTGATGTAGCTAAAATACTCAACGCTATATTTGAGTGCTATTTGACGTTACCTGCCTGTTTCTTGATTGGAATTATATTTCAGACATTGTTGAAAGAATTTACTTCATAATTTTGTTCGTCATTAGGAACAAGTTAGTTTTGTCCGTCGAATTCATTCATGCGGTTGGCGGTTCCGAACGCTTCTTCTGTTGTGTAAATAGTGGTAAATTTCAATTTGTTGAAGATTTTAAGCGCTGGAATAATAATTGTGAAATATTTGTGTGTACGATAATTTGGCACGCGGTTTTTTACATTGCTTGGAGGTTCCGCATTGCTTTGTAGGTTGAGTAGTTACTTTGTAACATTTATATATTACAATATCAAGGAACAAATAACATTAATTTCAACGTATACTCGGTAGTAAAATATGTACCTGCATATAAGTCCGGAGTACATGCAATTATATTTCGAATATCCTCGCTTATGTGGTTTGAAAAATGTTTAGATCAAATTTGGTTGATCAGACCTAACAGAAGCCAATGCAGGGTTTGCAGGTTCGAAAACGAACATGTTGAAGACACAAAAGGTGTGGTCGCAAGAATAAAGCGGTTGATTTTAGCTTTTAATGGCATCATTACCATTCACTAGCTCCGGCTATTTGGGTTAATTCCGTTCCCATTACCGTATAATTAATTCAGCTTCACACAACTCTGCAATCATCCCAATAGTTTAACCGTTTGTTGTTTATGAAGTTGGATTTAATACCGGCTTTAGGACTGTTTAGAGCCGCCCCGATATAAGCCCTCGTGATACGGACCATCATCGTCCACATCATCCCCCCTGACCGTGCCCAAACGGGGGATAGAACGAGATGGGATTATGTTACCGGCAAGTGCACGGGCTATTTGCAGCGGTTATCATATTTAGGTGGGTGAAGTAATTTGTGTTATTCCTATGCTTCATACATGCTACCTAATGATTATACATTATTTAGTCGGGGACATTCATGCTCAAGAGCGGCACACGAGATATTAAATTGAACTTTTTGCAGAGATAAGAGACGGGCATTTTACATTAAAATCCAGAATAATTGTAATAAATCAACGTATCAAACGTAATAAACTTTAAGCTTTTAGATTTCTAAAATCTCGGATGGCTTTAAATCAGCAGTCTTCCAACTTTTCAGATCCCATTCGACCAACAAATGTACTATACTTTTGATTTATGATACGGATAGATCATTTTTTTAACAAAGTGATAACTGTTCAACAACGATAATATTGCCATAGATTTTAATAATTTTACTAAAATTGCTTGAAAGTGACGCCTTGAAGAATTTAATAAAAAGATAGTGATTATCACATTTTTTAAAACTAATAGAAATCGCTGATCCTAACCTCACTATTTTTGAGTAGCGGATTGGTTTCCATGATCATACTGTATGATCGTGGAAAGTTTCGATAAAGGTTGCAAAATAATACATGTGTCTTTACTTAAACCATGCAATTTGTAATATTTAATATAATTATTTATCAAAGTATAGTTGAATTGTTACAGGTATTGTTTATTCCACAACACGAACTATTTCCTTGTGAATTCTATAACTACACATCTGTAGGAATTGAAACCTATCTGGACGTTTTTCAAAGTTTTTCACATTTTGTAAAAGATGATGTTTGTATCACTTGACAAACTTGAACGAATTGTTTACAAATTCTTTCAGAATGCTTATTAAAGCCGTAGAAGGTGCTTTAAAGGGGCTCAGTTTTCAGTACACGTAAGTTTCTGTACCATATCTAATACAATATAATTTTAAATCCAAGTGTAGATGTCCATACAGTGACACTTAGGAACGTTAAAAAATGCATATTATGTTTCACGACAATTAAAACGCGTTCTCTGAAGGCAATACATGAAGAACAAGCATTTCTAAGCAATGAGCAGCGTGGCGGACAAATGCCTGTACTGGTCAAACAGTAATCAAAGTTCAGTAATGATCTACGAGATCACCAATTGAATAGGTTACCGAAATTTAAGCTAACATCAAGAAACGAAAGCTAGAATATCTTGGACACATTACAAGAGGAGAAAAATACACTAGACTACCGCTAACAAACAGGGCAAGATTCAAGGAAGAAGGAATGTGGGAAGAAGAAGAATATCATGATTGTGAAATCTCAGAGAATGGTTTGAATGTACCTCTAGTGAACTATTTAAAGCAGCAGCCTCTAAAATCAAAATAACGATGGTTATTGCCAACATTCGACATGGAGGCGGCACTGAAAGAAAATGAAGCTAACGTGCCGCTACCCCCGGTGCCTCGGAGAGCATCTAAATCCGGCGGTTGCCCTGGGTTAGTGCGCCACGGCACTAACAACCTTAAACACGGTTAACGCGGCGTGAGGGTGCGGAACAATGTTAGATCTTCTAGCAAACATATCCAATACGCCTATTTATGTATTTTTAAGCTTTCGCAAAGATTGCTTAAAATTAAGAAGATTAGGAGCCACTTATAGAGGGTCCAAAAGTGGATTGTCCACACTAAATTATTCTTATACTTTATTTTGGGTTGTAATGTATAAACAATTCTGTTTAGTGTATATTAAAAGCATGTTTTAGTGCAAGAACACGGTATGGTACGTGCATTACACTATGCAGCAAAAACTCGAAGGTAGTGATAGCTAGAACTTTTGAGGCAACTTATGCTATTTATTAAACATCTTGAAAATACGTATACAGAATCGATCAAGGTTTGTCAAGCAACTTAAATGCCGCCTTTTACCAGATCGTAAGGTCTTAACACATTGGTTGCCACGTCTTCATATATGGATGACAGTGTTAATTCCACAAAGGCCACGGCATTTATATATGAATGGCGGCATGCGCACTATGAGAGGCTGTATGGTTCACATGTGTATGACACAAGAATGTAATTTATATAGAGATCTGAAAGTGTGGCCTGTGAGGAACGTTTTGACTCTCTCAGACAGATGGTGGTTTGATCTTGCTGAAGTTCTCAACCTTTCATTTTCTGTCCGTCCGGGTGTGTTCAACAACAAGTTTTCTCGAAATTTGCATATTTGAATTTTCTGTTTAGTTACATGTTTGTACAGGACCCAAGCATTGACAGCCGATGTTCGTAATAAAAGTTCAGTGCCAAGTTTCCGGTACCACTTTACTCCTTTTCTAATAGTTATGGCGTAGGAAACCATTTGATCAGACAAGTCTCTCCCAGACTTTCCTTTGTTGTAAGATAATATCGCTAAAGGTTTTTCTGCGGCCTTTCGATATCTACGTTTTCTAGTTGGCTCAGTTTGGCGGCTCGTAGAAGGTTCCTCTTGCGTCATTATCTGGTCATGATTAGTAGAAGATTGTCCTTGAATGATTTGAGAATGGAACGGTACCATACAGGCGCATGTTTTTTTGAAAGTAGCCTATATCCTGCCTATACTCCCACTTTATAATTACGATACCATTTTGATCCTCACGGTATATAATTTCTCCCCTTTCAACATTTGCTTGAAGGACATCCTTGGGTATGTTCTTCTTATTTGGCCTGAGTGTTCCGACCAGAGGAGTTTCTTTTTTCAAGCATAGACTTGGCTGGTTCGTAGTCAGTGTAGAAATTGTCTACGTATACGGTTCTTCCTTCATTCAGAAGTTCTCCACTAGTTCATGACAGACATTTCTAGCTAATCCGACTTCAGGTTGTCCTGTTGCAGATTTTTCTGAATATACTTTGAAGGCCCATGTGTACTGTAGTGCGCGTGCACTACATTTATCTGGTCGCCTTGCTTGAGGTTGTTATGTTTTTGTTCCTGTTTGGGTAGTTACGAGTTTTCTATAAAATAAACAACACGTTCTTCCAAGCCTTGTTTTTATCTTTGTATTGGAGTCTGGAACTCAACCCAGATAACAATACTCCATCGATGGAACACAATTTGAAAAGCTTTATGCCTTAACGGTGGGCTTTGTTCGGTATATATTGCCTGAATACCAGACGCCCTCTCCAAGGAACTAGGGTTTCGTCTAGTACAATATCTTCGCCGGGGCAAAATAATGCTTGGTATTTCCTAAGCAAGATATCAACTAAAGGCTTAATTTTTCCAAGACGATCGCCTCTTTCAATTACTTCATTGTTGCTGAAGTGTAACATACTTAGCAATAACTGATATCGATTTCTTGACATAATTGAACGTGGAATATCTAACCGATAAATGCTCCGAGTTGCCCAATAATCTGACAGTCTATTTAACTTAACTAAACCCATCCACAGTGACAATCTTAGAAAATTTTTCCTTTCTGCTGCTTTAGTTGGTCGTAAACCGTAAAATATATGTATGCATATTTGAATGACGTGGCTCCACGCATAAAATTATATATAACTTTTCTAGGGGCCGCATCATTCACATATGAACGACAATAAGAAAAAAACCAATCGTACTGAAAATAAAAAATCTGTACAAAATATGTACGAAAAAAAAGTATTTTTGTGGTTAAAATTCGCATAAAGTGAAAAAAGTAAGTTGGGCCCGGGGGTTATTTCTTATTACAACGCTTGGAAGCCAATGTGTTAATGGAAGTAAGTAGAAATGTCAATTTTACGTAAGCAAAATTATGCGTTTAGAATTAAATATTGTGCGTTCGAGTGTAATAAGTAATTGTAGCATTTGCCAGTAGTTATACTTTGATAACTATTAAATAATTTTAGTAAATGTTATAAACTGCATAGCTTGAGTCCTTTCACAAACACACTGTAACAAATACACCTTTAATGAATGAACAAACTGAGCTAACAAATTGCCCACTATTGGTAAAAATTCACCTTCTGTTTTTCACATAGAACCTTTATCGAAAGGTTTTTGGATCCCACTGTATACAAATTTTGAAGAATTATGAAGAAGTAACAATACGAACGTTAACAGTATAATACGATTTACATTCGAAAAATCGATAAATTAGAGTATTCAAGTAATTATTTCAATATTTACCGTTGTTTTACTAACTGCGTTATCTATACTATACTAATATTTTGGATTTTGTTTGGCTATGCACTATTTCTAGTAGTTTATTCCGCCCCAAGTTATTAATATTTGTTTTGTAAGTAAATGCATTAATTTAACATATGTTATATTAATGCCTGTATCAATAATGCCGATTGTGAATAATACTTTCAGCCATAAATTAATAACCTCCATTTTACGAAGCCTTATTTACACACACAAACATGTGTAGACTGACGGCACGGATTTTAAATTACTACTTCTAATGTTTTAGTTTATTTAACAATATATTAAGCTAGAAAGAAAACCGTCATGCCGTGATTAAGAGATAAAATAGCCAAATTTTCCTGTAATTCTTTCTTTTAGATTTCAATTTTATGTACAGGAAACCAGCAAAATCCAACAGACTGATGTATCGATATGTGAAGGCGGTCTCTAAGCGACTGCATATTAAATATCAATAAAAAATTCTGAGGAGTTTGCCAAGTTTGTCAAGTAATCCCAAAGCTAACTCTTAATTGAGGTGGGCGTCGATAAGGGTATGCCGTATAAGATTTAGATATTTGGAAAAGAATAATTTGTAATTTTGATTAAAAATTCTTATAGAAACTAGAATTTGAATAACTTTTAAATAATTATAATAAAGATTATAACATTCTAAATTAAGTTAAGATAATGATTTAAGCGTGGGCGCGATTGGCAGCAGCTTTCAGACTAATTTTCTGCTAGCATATGAAATTTTAAAGTAATAAACATGTATAAGATAGTATTAGTTACTTATATTAATTAATGAATGTCTGTAGAATTTATGCTACAAAGAGGAGCATGGCGTAGGGCCAAAAGTGTTCCCGCTACATCCTAATGCTCAGCGATTGTTAATCTGCAGAAGATGCTTCTAGCTGCTGCAGTTGTGGTAAAAGGAAGGATTATAGACGGTATATCTATTTAATACGTACACTATCTAAACGAGGAAAACAATGACAAGGTAGTAAGAAGAAATCTTAGTCCAAAAACATCAATGAATTAACTACCTAACCACAATGCACATAAAATCTTCCATACAACCCAGGACAGACATATCTGTGTACATAGTGGTTGTCAACATCACATGAAATTTTGTTTACTATTAATTTAGTATAGACTGAAATAATTGAAATTGTTATTATTTTTATCGGTTATTTGTTTATTATAGATGTAGATTTATAATTTTTAAAAATATTTTGTATAATTCCTTATATATTCGAGATAATGATCACCTTTGATATTTAAATAGGCATCGGAGGCATTTAAACTTTAAATATGTATGGTTGTACGGCAATAGTCAAAGATGAGCACTATTTAATTATTACTAGCAATACCTATATAGTAAAAAGAATTTGTTCTTCATGGAAATAACAAGTTGATTTTACTTAATATATCTTGAAAATATAATTAACATTAAACAAATCTATATGAAGATTTAGGATCTACCCAAAAAATTGCTTAATGTCTAAACCATTTTCCAGATAATAAGCAAACTGTTTAAATTAATATAATAGATTGCTCCTGTGACAATATGAATTTTGTACCATCGTTCTGAGGTCGTCACCGTCGAGCAAACCGTCGCGGATACCAAAAAAATCTTAAGATGGATGAAGAGGCGATAGTCACTCGGCGTTAAGTCGGGACTCTAAGGAGAATCATTAAAATATCGACGTTTAATTGTTCAATGAGTTGCACACTATGAGCAGCCGCGTGCGGTCGGCCATCATCGTACAAAAGCATGATTCTAGATGCTAGCATCCTTTTGTTCTAAATCGTTCTTCTCAACTTTTTTAAGGTCCTACCACACAGTCTTGCATTAATTGTCGTTACGCGTCCTAATAAATCAACTAACACTACGCCTTCCTGTGCCAGAAAACAGTAGCCATACGTTTGCTGTTCTCGAACACTCGCTTGAACTGCTTGGCTGTGGGGGCGCTCGCGTACTGCCACTGCATTATCTGTTATAGTTCTTACGATGAGCATTTTTCAGTTTCGGAGTAGCGCTTTATTTGCACAGCACAAACTGAACGCATTTCTGTCTTTGTTAGTTGCTTGCAGATTCATATTTCCGATAAAGACGTATGTCGTAGTGACATCTGCCAACGAAACAACACCAACACTGTACATGTGGAGTATTCTATCGGCTGACGCGTTTAGTAGAAAGAAACAGAGATACTTGCGGAACGTCGCTCTGATGCAGCCAAATGTCACTACTTAAATCTGTTTCCAGCAGTATTTAAAATGTTTTGGCGGTTTATATGGCAATATTTTATTTTCTAAAGTTACCTAAGAGTTTTTATTTACAATGTTGTTTAATGCTGTAATTTATTTTATATACTTTGGGAACCTTTGTTTTTGCTGGGAAATAGTTCTGTAGATATCCCGGTTTGTTTGGTTTGAGGAAATTGATATTAAGAGGTTGAAGATAAGTTAATAGCATTTTTGTTATGCAGCCGTTAAAAGGTAATTACAGTTACTGGAATGTATTCTTGAAAATGGTAAATGGTAAAACAGGCGTAAACAGTATGAGTAGAATATACAATAATTTAATAACGAAGCGCACATTGAATATCACCAAGAGCAACTAAATTAAATATATCACTATGTAATGTCGTTTATATCAGAATCTGAATCATCACTAAAGAAGTCTTCATCGCCATTATCACCATTGTTAATAGTTATTAGTAGTGGTTCAATTTCGTCTAATAATAATTCGCGTGACCACCATTCGTTTATAGTTTTCTCCGTGTGCTGAACAGTTTTATTCCACGTTTCACTGGTACATTGTTCAAGGGAGCGCATTGAAGCATTGACAGTAATGTGGTCAGAAGAGTGGACTTTCACGCGAGACAGTTTCTTGTCTTTTGACGGGAGGCCCTTCGGTCCACGTGTGTCGGCAAACTCAAACCCATAAACATAAATGAAATATTATTGTTGGGAACCGAACAATGGCTGTATAACAAAAATGCTATTAACTTATTTTCAACCTCTTAATACCAATTTCCACAAACCAAAACAAACCGGGATATCTACAGAAATATTTCCCAGCAAAAACAAAGGTTCCCAAAATGTATAAAATAAATTTCAGCAATAAACAACATTGTAAATAAAAACTCTTAGGTAACTTTAGAAAATAAAATATTGCCATTTAAACCTCCAAAACATTCTAAATATTGCTGGAAACAGATTTAAGCAGTGACGTTTCGCTGCATCTGCTCGACATTCTTCAAGTATCTCTGTTTCTTTCTACTGAACGTATCAGCCGACAGAATACGCCACACGTACAGTGTTGGTGTTGTTTCGTTCGCAGATGTCACTACGACATACGTCTTTGTCGGAAATATGAATCTGCAAGCAACTAACAAAGACAAAAATTCGTTAAGTTTGTGCTGTGCAAATAAAGCGCTAATACGAAACTGAAAAATGCTCATCGTAAGAACTACACTTGATTTCAAAATTTGTGTACGAAATCCGAATCTCGTAGCCAGTCACAATGTGATTCAGGTACTCAACAGTTTTCTAGAGATACAGGAAGGTCAGTGCAGAGGCTGATTTTTATGAATAGCCTTCAACATCATTGACGCCCATCTCCCACAAACGTTGTAGTGCTGTAGCATGTACGTAAAATGTGAGATATCTTTGCGGTCATTTCCGAAATCGTAAAACGCCGATCTTTACGAATCTTCTTGTTCATTTTTTTTTACAAGATCTTCGTTGACAACCCATCGTGCACGTTTGTTGGACCTTCTCTAAGATTCCTATACTAGTATCTGATCTTTCCTTCACTCATGAAACCTGAACCGTGAAGCTCGCGTATTTGAAAGCAAATTTCGGCAACGTTTTCATTTTTGCATGGAGAAATTAGAGCATACTTCACACTTAATGGAATTTTCAATCGTAGTGTTTATTTTAACACTTTGTTTTACAACATATAATATAATGACAGAACCACGGTAAAGTGACATGTGGCTAGCTCATCAACCACTAATGCATCCCCACAATGCAACAAATTGACTACGCCCCTCCTTCGGCGGGAATATTTAAAAGGCTCTTAGTTTCCGAATATGCCGCGCATATTAATATTATTGCTATTTCTAGAGGAAATTAAGAAATGAGCGAAAGAAGAGATTAATATTATAAAACTACTTTGATGACTGTTTAAGTTAACTTTCAAATTTCGAGTTAAGCCAACTAATACAATGTGAATAGAATTGCAGTTAAAATTAAAAATGTTTGTATAAATTTTTCTGAATGGGAAAAGCCGGCAGCAATTCGCGGCGCAATCGTTCGATTAAAAGGGCGAAGGAACCGCTATGCACAAAGAGTGCAAAATACTAGTTATATGACACTAACATGTACGGCAACGCCATTTAGACGTAACGTTGGGCTATACTAACTAATGAGTGTGTTAAAATCGCATCAATCAATGGTCACGTAGCAACCACGTTCTTTGATCCATGGTTTCCCGGTTTACTTCGTCGGGACAGAATAAACTTAAGCCCCGATACGTGAGACCTGTATTTAGGAGGTACCAGATAGAATTGCCTTTTGTAAAACAAGCTGCAAGAATTAGTTACTGCCGGGAGAGGGTTCAATGTTTCGTTAGTTACCTTTATCACTAAGACGTTTCGCATAAGGTCGGGCTTTGGATGTTTCGGACAGAAATAAACTGCTGGTCTTAGTGTAGCCGAAAAATAGTCAAGGATAGGATGATAAACAAGACTATATTTACAACAGTGCTCCATAATGAAGATATAAATAGCCGAACCTGTAGGCTCCGTTCCATGTTGGCTTTTTCCAAAGAAAGTTTTTTCTGTCCATATAAATCTTCTTTCGCGGATAGAAAGCTTTGTGTATGTTCGTATTTTCAATAACAATAAGAAATTATTTCCATTTTTACGTTTTAGGCCTTAGGGGATGGAAAGTACATTTTAAGGCATAGCTTGCTCATGAGTGTGGCAGAAGTTTTTCTTTGTACTATTTGTTCGACAGTTCTAAATTTAATTAGCTTGTGACCCTTCTTCTGAATATTTCTACCAGTATGTCCTTTTCATCCTATCCATCTTTCATTAAACAGTCCCAGATACTTGTATTCTTCTGCGTTTTTCATCTACTATTAGGTTTTATACTTTGCGTCCTACTTCTATATACTGTGTTATGCTTATATTTACTTCTAAATACCATTTGTCAAATTCCTCTAAAAGTTTCCTAAACATATAGGTCACGGTAGCAGCATCTTCGCCCAAAGCAACTTGGTCGTCTGCGACAATAATATAGAAATAATTTTTAGTAGCACAATATAGTACAAAATATTCCAATTATACAAGCTGATAACAAAACACAATGCAGAGAAACTGAAGAAGTGATGTTAACGCAATTCCGGGGATTTATAATACTTATTTATTTATATAAATTGGGTTTGTGAAAAAATACTAAATATAGAGGGCAATGAAAATGAATAAATCAGTTCGGAAGCGGATGTGCTGTTCTAGGAAGTGAAAATACTTCATCAGACACCTTCGAAGGTTATTTTTCAATTGCCCCTCTAGGAAAAAAGGAAGCGCGTGGATTATCAAAGTACATAACATATAAAATGTGGTTCTTCTGGCGTCTTAGCTGAATCACCACTTCCTGAAATTGCAAAATTTGAATTTTTCATTCGGTAATCAACTGTACATTATTCTCAACTTCATGTATTATTTTTTAAAAGCAGGGCTTGCAGATAAAGGCTCAGTCATGAGTTTACCTATAGTATTACGAATTAAATAATGTGTTATTAATATTTACATAATAATCATTGGTAGTAATGCGAGCGCTGGTTAAACGGTATTTCTAGTGCAGAATTATTTACGCTGGTCAGTACTCGGATGGGTGGAGCAATATAGTAGCATACGCAACCGGTTGGGCTTCGCAGGGCACATAAAGCCGTCGGTCCCGGTTGCCGTACAAACATCTCTGACAATCTGAAACCAGGCAGTGCAGCTTCTATTTTATGTTCGGAAAGTTAGGTTGGCCTCCTGTCGGATATACGTGCAAAGACGGCTTATAAAACCAATAGAACTAAAACAAGGCAACATTTTTAATAATTTTCCTTGGAAAAATAAATACAAGGAGAACTTTGTAACAATTAAATAATTTAAATTGTTTTTTAAAACAATCTCCTAGTGTCGAAGCTAATCGAAACATTTCGAAATCGGCGGTTATTGAAACTAAATGCATAGAATATTTAAATAAATGTGGATTTGTTTGTTGTTGATAGGTGTCTCAGATGCTAAAATATATACCTAGATTTAATACACTTCCATTAAAATAAAACAAGCATGTGCAATAGCAAATGTACAAGATTCCTTAATTGCAAAACAACAGAAATGTTTTTTAATTACAATATTCCCAAACTATTTTAACACAGAATAACAATAACTAATTTTAAATAAAAATATATTATTATTCCAAAACACACCTTTGGGTGGCAAATGATTTTCTTAATAAGATTTTCTTTATATTTAATATATATATATATATATTGCCATGTTATTTGCCCGAAATTTATGCAATTATATTCTACTATGATTATATTATGTTAATTTTGCTTCGTAATGCCTAACTTATATGTAAAAGGATACTGTTTTGGAGGTAGAAATCCAAATTATCCCCGAAATTGAATGTAGTTAGCCTGATTATCATGTAAAGAATGTTATTTGAAAAGTTATAATGATTAAAAAATGATAAATGTATACCGGATTAGAGTAAAAGGGAGTGTACAAGCTTCGGAAAGTGCTACGTAGTGCCTTATTTGGATTTGAAGTGAAGTTGTGGGTGGATATTCCTTAGAGAATGGTGTTAAGACATCCATGTTGGTGTAGACGATGTTTTGGGTTGTCCTGGGCAAAGTTGGGAGCCCTAGAATGTAGTTTTTTGTATTTTTATATTTTTGACATCTGATTTATTTATATTGACAAGGTTAATTTGTATTTAAAGAGTTGTGATGGTTTTGATTTAATTTTGGATTGTATAAAGGAAGGACAGAAGCCGTTTTGTTGTTTAGAACGACTTTGTTTATTACCTATTTTTAAATTAGAAAGATTTTGTATTTTTGAGGTTAATTTTGATTGTCACTTAATTATTTTACGTATAATAGATGTGCAGGGTGTTATTGTATATTTGTACATTTGTTTGTGATTAATGTTAATGTTGAGATGGTTGTTTTTAAGTTTTAAATGAATTTTGTCTGAAATTAATAATTTTTAACACGTGTTTATTTTTTGTTTTAATCCGTGGGTAAGTCATATTAAAAATTTTGTAATTTGTGATTCTGAAAGTTATTTATTGTAATTTTGTGTATTAATCCAGTTTTTAACAATTTTATAATGTACTAGATCAGCTGGAGATCTATTTGATATTTTTCTGTTCTGTGATTGGTGCATTTTTGATTTGAA
Source organism: Limonius californicus (assembly GCA_014611495.1). Classification (NCBI taxonomy): domain Eukaryota; kingdom Metazoa; phylum Arthropoda; class Insecta; order Coleoptera; family Elateridae; genus Limonius; species Limonius californicus. The sequence continues at coordinate 16,709 of JABXWE010023131.1, forward strand.
AGTAGGATTTGCTTGAATTTGGAAAGTTTTAGTCTGTTTTGAATGCTCGAAGAGTCAGCATGCATTATTTGTGAGCTCCGATTTTGAATTTAGAAAGTACTAAAGGCTAATTTTGGAAATTTTGGGCGGGACCTAAGTTTATTTACAATTTGTGTTGAGGTTAAGTTAATGTAAACTTAACGAAATTTAAAAGTGTTAAAATATTAACACTTTAACTCCCATGTGTACCATATTTTACCACAGACGAACTTTACCCCAGACCGTGTGCACATATATGGCCACACCATATCCTACACTTTAGCTCGTTGTGGCTCTATAGGGATCACAGATATATGGCATATCCCATGCACCGAAGTAGCTGCGGTCCCGGGGTAAAGTTTTCTGAACTCAGGTTTGAAATTCCATGGCCGGTAAGTTAGGATTGCACCGTTACCTCAACAGCTGATTTAGTTGATTCTGAGCTTACTTGGTGTTTATATCTGAAGCTTTGTGCGTTTGAGTGGCGTGTTCTTGCTGTTATTTTGTAAAATATGTGTGCAAAACGCTATTACACTGACGAGGAATTGGAGAAAATTCTTCAGGACAGCACATAGACTAATTGAAGTAGTACGGCGTGGTAGATGTTCATCATGCTACAAAACATTGTCATCCCAATTCGGCAGGGCCCATGCTATGAAGAACGCAAAAAGAGTACCAACAGCTTGTCCAGCATGTCAAGTAACGTACACCTACATGTGCACGAAATGCTTCTTTGTTTTACACAATGTATCGCTAAAGAAACAATAAATATAGCCCTTTTCTGATGGTTTTGTACAAATATTTTGTGTTTTTCTTGACTCCAGAGCAAAACAACTTGTGTACATAAATAGCACACATGGTCCTGCAGTAAGTAATAGTATGTAATTCTTTCTACAGGACCACGTGTACCAAATCAGAATGCAAGCCCAAAACTTTGGGAAAAAATAAATTATAGCTTAACATGCCCAAAATATGCCCAAAATACAGATAAAACATAATTTGACTTTAAAAAGTACCCTGGGCTGGGGGTAAAGACCTAAAAAAATGCCCTGGGAGTTAAAGTGTTAGTATGTATGTGTTTATTATGTGTTGAAAGAAATTAATAAATTTCATTTAATTTCAATTTACGAAGAAAGTGTTTTTATTCTAAAAGAATTAAACTTGCCTGGAGTTTGGAGGTCAAATTGTGTTGTGTAATTCCAACGTTCCTGGAATAGATAAAGTTATAGTTCTTCGAACGCAATTTTGGGTTAAATTAATAGATCAATTTACAAATCTACTTATCTGATCCGTTTATTATATTTAAACAAAAGTTGTTGAAGTGTTCCATTGAATGTTTACAACACTCAAAAAGTTGTAAGAATCATTTGTCAACGATACTGGAAGCAGTCAAGGAATGCAGTGAGTATGGATCTGAGCAATCGCGGCGAGGTCAAATTTATGCAGTTTTGCAGTTATGAGAAATTCTGATGTGCAGCCCGTTCCAAAATAGTTGGATTTCAGATAAGTTTACAATTAATTTATGTATGTGGATGTTTTACTTGTTATTGTGATTAGATAACTATCTTTGGAGAGGCCGCGAAACTAACCCTGAGATCTTTGTTATTATAAAGTATGCTGATATAAATTGAAAATTAAGTTCTTACTTTGACGAACAATTCATTTTAATTTGTATTATTGGCGCAACCAACGTAAAGATTTATTTATTTTTATAACAAATTACATAACAATTTTTCATTTTGAGCTTGCCAAAGTAGGCCGATTAAATAATTTAATTAATTAGTTATTTTTAAAAAAACTTACACGGCAATATATTGCTATGTAGACTCCTTATAAATTTAAATTTAATATAAATAAAATGCAAATTCTGATTTATTATTCCTCGGCTAGCTTAAATAAATTTTTAATAAAATTGGTTACGCCCATAAAAATGATTTAAACATTATAGCATACATACAATTGAATTCTCAGGGTTTTCCTTAAATTCGTGGCTTCACTAAATTGATAGTTACAAAACACAATAATCAATTCAACACTTATACAATAAATTTAAATAAAACTTATCTGAATTTCCTTATAAATGTTGACTCCTGGTGTATATCCTCGTATTGATGTAGCCCTGTGTATATCAGCTTTGTTGAAATTGCGTTGTCATCAATACCCGCCGATTCCGTCAAAACACTGTCACTTGTTGAATTTGGTTGAACACATGCTGACCTCGCTACTCAGATAAATCGCTTCCAGTTACAGTGAAATTTATTAAATATTAAATAAATGGTAAGTGACTTCTTCCTTCTAATACAGTATTAATAACACTTTGCTATTTAATAGGCTTCCATCATTTATTTACTCCACAATTTTGAGAATGAAAACACTGTTGATTATTTACTCCAGGTAAGTTGAAATTATTTTTATTATAATTAAACAATTTTAAACTTGAAATTAACTACTCTTTTATTATTCACATAACTAAACATATCACATAAACTATTAATTATATTTAAATTTTGGTAGGTTACATAACCTCTATACGGATGTAAACAATATTAGGCCCTGCCCAAGATTTTGGAAAATAGCTCTTAATACATTTAAGATTCAAAATTAGAGCTTACATGTGAAGCGTGCTTACTCTTTGAACACTGAAGACAGACTAAAAACCAAAAATCGTCGAATTTGGAACTCGAGCGCAATTTTCCAAAATAAATGGACCAATCAAGTAATTTAAACTAATCAATACAATCTACAGCTGATTAATAATAATTAAAATGATTAAATTACAAAGTTATAAAGTTAAATTTCTACAAACAAATAGCAGATTTACAATCTTGATAATTTTATGAAACTATTAATACCAAATACGGTCGAATTAAATATAAAAAATTTACATGTGCTTAAAAATTGAATTATACACAAAATTTCCTCAAAACACTTCAAAATTGTTATAAACATCAATAATAATTAATAACAAACATGTAGAACCAAATTATACACCTTTTATATTCATTAAACATAGAAAAATATCCAATTAAAGAAATATAACCTTCAAATTAAATTAAAACAACACTTTTTCCAATAAATATTAAACAAGTTCAAATAAACTATAACAACCTCTTCTATACTTCTCCCTTTACACAATATAAAATAAATATAACCATAATATAAAAATTAAACATAAATAAATGTGGTAATACCCATCGTTACACATATAAATTCACAATAATAACATTTTTAAGTTTCAGGGCTCCTTCACACCCTTAAAACAACTAAAATAACTTCCTGCATCACACTACGATGTCACAACTTCACTGACTAAAGAGTATCTCCTCTCAAGAATACTTTTATTACCTATAATGCTGGTACGAAGCACTTCCGAACAACACCAGATACATAATTCTCCTATTAAGTATACATTTACCATAATTAGTCGATATAATCTTATAAACATCCTTCTTTACATTATAAACAAACTAATTATTACCAATTTCAGGCACAATCAACCTCCTATCATGAAAATAATATCCTTTTTAATATTCGTACATCATTACGAAGCCAAAAATCTCATGTAGTCATAGTTATTTTATAAGACTAACATAGTTTAAGTCATTATTTATTATACTAACATTAATATAGAGTAAATAACATAGCAATATATATATATGAATTATCTTCTTACATGCATTTACTTTTATTTAGGATGTGCACTTGCCGCTATACTCGTACTTGAAAGCAAAAATTTCTCTGTGTCTGTCCTATGACGTCACCGCACTTTGAATTTGAATTAATATACATTTTCATTTCAATAATTTTCCTATCCAGATGAACGTTCTGAAGAACATGAATTTCTAGAAGTTTTCATTTCGTAAAATTCCAGTATCATGCAAGAGATCTATTGCGTTTGTGCGTCGATTTATAACAACAGATGAACCTTGGATCCACAACTTCACCACCATCAACGAAGGTGACATTGATAAAGTCTGCAGGAAAAGTAAAGGTTCTGATTTTTTTAAAACTATATAGATGCTGCTAACAGTTCATCTTCCAGAGGACTTAGCAATTGTTAGCCAATTGTATAGAAATTTTCGTAAAAAACACCATGCTTACCGAAAAAGTTATACTTCTTGTATCTGCGTGTCCATATCAGTGTTGTTTCCATCACTAAACTTACCGAACTGTATTAACAATATAAATGATTTGTTATCTACGCACGTGTACATACAAGTGTTGTTTCCATCACTCAACTTACCGAACTGTATTAATAACAGAAATATTTTGTCATACGTACGTGTCCATACAAGTGTTGTTTCCATCGCAAAACTTAATAAACTGAAGTATGTCTTACTTTCACATCTACCTAATTCATCACATTTACCTCCATCTAAGTTCCATCTATTTCTACTGCTGAATACATTACTTGGTGGAAAGATATTTTCGTTAAATGGAGAAGTCAAAAGACGCAATTGAAGAATAGGTTACGGGTCCTGAGACATTGCAGTCTCGTGACAGAGTATCGTTGTCCAAGGGAGGTTAAATTGAAAAGTAACATTAATTTCACAAATATAGAAACTATTTCAAGAAGAGAAAACTTTCTTTCTTCGGATGTCCTTGTGCCATTACAGCGTCGGACTTCTGGCCTCGATTCAATTCTTCCATCGTCTTCTGTTACCGGTTATGGTCTTCATCTCCCTTATCGTTTTCCGTCTTCTATGCCCAATTTCTGTTATTCCATCTTCCCACTTCTTTCTAGGCCTACCCACTTTTCTTTTATCGACTCTTCTTGCTTCTATTACCCGTTTTGTCATATTCTCGTGGTCCATTCTAGTAATATGTCCATACCAGTGTAATTGTCTTTTTTCTATTTTGTTTATTATTGGTTCTTGTTCGACTTCTTCCATTACCCTTTCGTTGGTCCATCTATCCATTTTAGTAATCCCTGCAATTTTCCTCATATATTTCATCTCTATTGCGGTGATTTTCCTCTCGTGTTTTTCTTTCGTTGGCCATGCTTCACTCTCGTATAGTAGGGTGGGGAGTACTATCGTGTCGTATACTCTCCTTTTCGAATCTTTCTTTATTTCTTTCTTTCTAAACACGGTCTTGTTTAATTGGTAGTATATTCCTGTTGCTTTTTAAAATCTATTTAATACTTCTTGGTCTATCTTTTTTTCACTGTTAATAATTGTACCTAGATACTCGTACGTTGATACTTCTTCTAATCTCTCTCTCTTTTACAAAATATACCCCTCTGTTATAGATCTTTATTGCCGATATTTAATTTTGATGTTCTGACTTTTTTTTTTGTTTATATCGTCCATATATATTATGAACAGTAGTGGACTCAAACTATCTCCCTGCTTCAATTCCTTCTTCATCTCGAAGTCTTCTGTACCTTTGCCTCTATCCTTATTACGCCTACTACTCTATTGTAGATGCCTTTAATTACTTTTATTAATATTTCTGATATATTTCTTTCGTTTAGTATTTCCCACATTAAATCTCTTGAGACGTTGTCGAAGCCTATTTTCAGATCTAGGAAAGTTAAGTATAGATTTGGTCATTTTTCCATAATTTTTCCTATTACTTCTCTTACTATGCAGATATGGTCATTCGTTTGCCGACCCTTTCTAAACGCCACTTGTTCTTCTTCCATTTGCTTTTCTATTTCTCTTCGCAGTCTTCTCTCTATTATTCTGGTATATATTTTAAGTGGGATTGATGATAGACAATTCGCTCTGTAATTTTCCATTTCTGTTGCTGCGCCCTTCTTAAGTAGAGGTATAATTATGTTTCTTTACCAATCTTTCGGTATTGAATTTTCTTTCCATATTGTTTTACATAATATCCATATCCATGCTTTCACTTTTATACCTCCCCATTTCCCCATTTCCGGTGCGATTCCATCCTCTCCACTGGCTTTTCCCTCTTTTAGCTTCCAAATCGCATATTCTATCAAGAGATCCAAAAACAGCTGATCCGCAGCGGGCTGTGGAATGAAAAGTAACGTATTTTCTAGACTAAAGGAATGTTTATAATGTTAATTTCAGGTTAGGTTGTGTTAGCTGGAATTAAATAATAATGAAACGTCATTTTTAGGAGCAGAAATATTTTATTGAACAACGGTAAAAGAAATGAATAAACCTGAACTAATGTAATGGTCACAACCAATGTTGAAAATGTCTGCCTTTTTCCTCCAAACATTTCTGAACTCGTCTTCTCGTACCTTCAAAAACATTTAGTAATAATTGAGGTTGTTAATTTCTTGACAGTTTTCTTCAATTCTAAGTTTCAGTTCGTTTAAATCATTAAATGGAGTTTTAAAAATGATGTTTTTCAAATAGGGCCATAGAAAAAAGTCTAAAACAGTAATATCACAAGAGCGAGGGGGCCAGGGTGTTGCAGTATTCCTACTAATGATTCGGTCATCAAAATATTCGTGTAAAAAATTAATTGTATCTGCAGCTGCATGAGCTGTTGCGCCATCCTGTTGCAGAAAACCATCCCGTAGCTCATCATCGTGAAGTTCATATAAGAAAGGTTGCAATAATTCGTTCCTGTACCTTGCTGCAGTTAGCGTGCCTTCGAAAAATATTGGCCCAACTAACCTACGACGACTCATTCCAACCCAGACTCCTACTTTCTGTGGATGAAGGGGAGCTTTAATTGTAACCTGTGGATTCTCAATACTCCAAATCCGCATATTCTGTGAATTAACATACCCATTAAAGTAAACCCAGGCTTCGTCGGTAAAAAAGGTTAAATTTAACTGCTCATCATTGAGATTATCTAAAAACCAACGACAAAACTGAACTCTTTTTGGATAATCCTGTTCTAAAAGCTCCTGAACGGAAATAAATCGGTAAGGACGCACATGCAAAGCTTGTCTCAATATTCTGTGGCATGTAGCGTAACTTAAATCATCAACTTGCTGGCATAAATGTCTAATTGGTATTTTTGGAGCCTCGTCAATTCGTTGTCTTATAGTTTCAATTAAAGCAGGTACTATCTTCTTTGGCGTACCAGACCCTTCTTTCCTTCCAACACTTCCAGTTTCTCGAAAATTGCTGACTAAATTCTTAACCAAAGCATAAAATTTTCGGTGTGTAATAATTTCATAGGGATACCTCTCTCGGAATTCCACAAAACAAGGAGGAATCGAATAGGTCCATTCACCGTCAACTTGAAAGCCGAAAGTTCCGAAAGTAAGATTCAATAATGAATGCTCTTTGAATAAAATCATTTTAACAATCTGTCAGATTCATATCAAAAAAAGAAAACTAATTTATCTAATATCATAAACATTCCTTTAGTCTAGTAAAGACGTGACTTTTCATTCCACATATTTCGTCTTGTATATTTTCATTTTCAATTGTTTCATTTACTCGTTCGAAGAGAAAACTTGGTGTTAGGTACAATTTTGAGGTGACCCTGGTATATACAGAAAAAACACGAAAGCGCAAATTTCATTCATTATAATTCGCATGGGGCGTTAGTATTTTGCGGCGCTTTGTTTTAAAAAAGTAGTTAAAAAGTTGGTGGAATTACAAAAAAATCAGGTCCCTCGTTTACGGCAGTTGCCGTTTTGCAACAGGCGCGGCTATGAAAGCATTAGCGTTTTATTAAAACCGCTCACGAAGTAGCGCGAGTTCCAAAAATTAGTTAAATTTATTATCTTATATTTTATTCAACAAAACGTTAATTTATGCGTTAGTTCACAGAGCGTAAAACGTACAATTAATTGTCTAACGAGCTTAGTAAGCTTGACTAAAGAATGCTGTTACCATAATTAATTGTCACTGATACTTGTAATTAGCATATAGAAGATAAGGTGCATTAGCATTACGTCATTGTAACAGCAGAAAAGCGGATTAACATATTTTATAACAATGTTGCGTTCTATTTTAATATTTGTATGCAAATTTCCGCGCTCGCCTAAGTGATAACGTAACCTTTTTTATGCTAGCCTGCCTATTTTGGCAGAGGCAAATGGAGGCTTCCACGAAATTAATTAGAATAAAAGGAAGTCCTAATCAAACACTTAAGGAACTAGTGTGTGTTTCTATTCGTATTATGCATCATTGTGGTATCCCCGGGGGGCTAAAAACTAAATTTTAAAACATACAAATTGAATAATTATCATTTTTTAAGCTCATTTGCATAATAGTGATCAGCTGCTCTATTAAAGACGAGCTCGAGGCGTAAACGAACATAAATCAAGAACTAATAAAAGTTACTTTTAATATGTACGCCCTTTTTAGGTTTTAATCGGCGGCTACGTTGCGTTTTATTTGTTTTCTTGATGACTTTTAATTATTGTTTTACTATTTGTGCTCAAACAACATATGTTTTTAATGGCAAGTTTATGTAACTTTACGCTCATTAAAATTAGGCCAATTTGGGATGCACCCTGGACGACATACTCGTAACCCTTGACAAACACAGCTGATGTGAATCGAAAATTAACAGAAAAATTGGCGAAGCACTTCTGAACGGTCAAATAAGCCTTAATAATTAAATTATATTTATCTTAATGTAACGTTAACAGGAACGAACGAACAGACGTTTACAGCAACTGATTAGAACTAATACGTTGTTAAACAACAGCAAATACTAAAATAAGCTTTCATTTATACGTATACAGGGTGTCCTAAAAGTGAATGGACACAGCATACGGAAAGAAAAACCAACCGGCATCGCCCTCTACAATACACAGTAGTATTTACCCGTTGAGATTGTTTGGCTTTCATTGAAATGGATGTGTACCAATTGTCAGCTTTATCCACGATGTTGTTTTTGAAATTAACCCAATGTTAAAAACATTTATTCATCTTTAAGACGCCATAATTAAAATAAAAGGAAGTACTTTTGTACTAAGGTATGTTTGGTCTAATAGGTCCCATTTGACCTCAGGAAGCTGCAGTTAAGCTGTCCCTTTACTGTCAGAACACCCTGTAGAGCTGTAAATTTACAATAGTATGCAGTAAATATCTAACGCAGATGTACACGATTTCCGGGTAACAATTTCACAGTGTAACATATTTTTAGTAACTTTTGGATGTAGTAAAATATCTATGAAGATCCATTGAAATGTAGAAACTGATTTTTGCTAGTAGCTAAAGTAAAATTTGATTATTATTTTGAATGAAAATGCATCAATAATTTGAAAAATTTACACTAAATTCCTCTTAACATTTGCCGTAGCGTTTTCACAGCTTATGCAGTTGTTAATAATATTAACTTATAGTAAACAATTTGTTAGCTACAAAATAACTGTTATTTTTAGTGTTTTGATTGCTGCTTTTGAGTAAACATAAAACGATCTTAAAGTTTAGAAAATATTTTTGATTTGGCAATTTTCTAAATCTACAGTGTATATGTAATACAGGAGTTATATATCAAAAGTAACCTCAATTTTTTCATTTTACATAAAACCTGGTTTTCATTTCAGCTGTTTGAAATTTGTACTCGATTCTGAGTATCAAGTTTATAAGGTTTTTTTTATTGACCTCCTGTTGCGGGCGAAACGGGCTTTTCCGTCGACCCGTAACCGAATAGGTGGAAAAGGCCTACAGCTTAGCTCAGAGGAGTAGGGGGAGTTCCCGGAAATCGCTTATGGGAGAAAATCTTTAGTTGTATACAGGGCGAGTCAAAATTTGTGGGCGCCACCTTCCACATCCAGTTAATTGTAGGTCCTCGGGAAGGCCGAGAGGCCAACAGCTTACGGGAATCGAACTCAACTTTATTGTGCCTCCTCCTATATACCTATATGAAGCTTGCAAAATTCATGCACAAACAAATATAAATACAAAATAATAAAAGATGTACTGAATTTTGAGACACATATAATGAAATTATTTGCAATACAACCGAAAGACGGCAACAGGTGATTTTGATTAATTCTATTTTACAAATATTATTATTTAAGCGCTCGAGCCAAGGAGCTCGCCGCAGCCAGCTACGCCGGAGCTTACAGGAAAACGCAATATATATAAAAATTTCTCTTATACTTTGTACTACAAACAAAGACAGTCCGCGACTGAAGGTCGCTTCTTGTTTCCAAATAAAAAAAAGGTTCAATGATGTTGAATTTTGCAAGTAGTGCGTAAGGTTTCGCTTCACAAAAACACAAAACTTTAGTTTTTACCTTGAATTTTGATGCAGGCAGGCACAATTTCGAGGAGTTGGCCAGATGTAGGTACAGTTTGGGGATGTTCCCCCGGTACAGCAGGAAAAGAAGGGTAGACGGCTTCAGAAAATTTTGGGGACGAAACGTCCGTAGGTACGCCCCTGGCAAATTAGTTCACCTCTATTCCCACGGAATCAAACTAGTGAACCGATGAAGCACAATTTCCACGGGATCAGCCTTAGTGGAACAACGAAGCACAATTTCCAATTTCATTGGATCAATTTTAGTGGAACGACAAAGCACAATTTCCACGAGATCAATTTCGCTTTCACCCGAATAAATCGAGAGAACAAATAAACTTAATTGCTCTATGTTAGGTGTAACACTGCTGAATATATAATCAAATCCGACTTTGTCGAAGATTTTTTTTGCCTAAAGCAAAAGTACGATACGGTAGGTTCGATATAGTAGAGCAGCCGGGAAAAGACCCGTTATCAAAAAACGTCGTCCGGCCCAAGAGTCTAATATCTACTTTTGTAACACTTAATTTATTTATGGCCCTTCCCCGTAGATGGAATGTCGGGAAGATCCGGAGTCATTGAAGATCGAAAACTTACTAAGGCTTAACGCTAAGTGAATCTGCATCACCCCCCAAAAATCTTGCAACATATTACGAAATATCATGTAAGTGTTCTAGAAAGATCTGAAACGTAAATTCTCAGAAGCGTCTAAGGTCAAGCGCGAACAAGGCAATATTCGGCAATTTAAGCCTACAAAGGGAACTGTCAACGTAACTCAATTTTAGAAAAGCAAAATAGCGAAACTGTAACTAACATAAAACTGCAATTAATATAGCGTTTTTAATTCCTATGGAGCAGCAATTAAATTACAAAATTTATTTAAATAAAGCGGCAATTTCTAAAAGAACATAACACTTCATGGGTTTTACAATCTGCCTATTAAGGCAATGAATAAAATTTATGACAATTTATAACAATAAAAGATATGCCATAGTGAAATCCGCCCAGTGAAGGAACTTTTTCATAATGCTAACAATTTTGTTATTTGGTTAACTAATGCTATTTTTGACTACATGGATATTAGTTACTAAAATACCGCTATGTGCGTTGTGGTAGATCTAGTGTGTCAAACCACTTGAGCCTTTTAACCCGGGGTATAGTGAGAAGGTCCATGGCCAGGGTGCTAGGATGGTTTCTCAGACGATCTTGATAGCGACTGCTTAGGGAGGCGATTTCTTCTTTTCTTACAGTGGTCATTTGTAGATCACGATGGATGACGTATAGTATGGGATATACCAAGGGGCAGATACTCCGTAGAGTTATGGATTGAAAACGCTGGATCTTCATGATATTGGAATCACTGGCTGATCCCCGCAGTTGTATCCCGTAAGTCCAAACAGGTTTAATTATAGCTTTACGTATGAGAAGCTTGTTCTCCAACTTTAGCTGGGAGTTGCTGCCCATAAACCAGTACATCTTTCGGTATATGTGACCTAGTTGGAGGCGTTTATTCAAATGTGCTTGTTCCATGTAAGGCGACAGTCCAGGTGAAGTCCCAAGTATTTTACTTCGTCCTTTTGTGGCAGGGGATTATTATTCAGCATCACTGGTGGGCACGATTCTTTCTTGAGGGTGAAGGTTACTTGAGTGGATTTTACGCTGTTCACTTTGATGCGCCAGAGTTTTAGCCACTTATCAATCTTTTTCAGGTATGTTTGCAGAAATGTAGAGGCTAATCTAGGGCCCTGATGTAAAGCCATTATAGCGGTATCGTCTGCAAATGTGGCGATTTCGGTGTTGTGGGTAGTTGGTAAATCCGCTGCATGCATGAGGTAAAGGACAGGGCCAAGAACGCTGCCTCGTGAAACTGCAGATTGTATTGGAACTAGAGGAGTTTGAGCTTCACCACACTTAGTTAAGCAGGATTTCAGCACTCTACAGAACGCGTGGGATAGGCTGTTCTTTATTTTGAAGTTCAATTCATCATGCCAGACCTTGTGAAAGGCCTGTGAGACGTCAAGGAAGGCTGTAGAGAAGTATCTTTTGTTTTCGAGATCTGATTTGATTTTTTTGGCAACGCGATGCACCTGCTCGATGGTGAATGCTGGTGGCGGAATCCAAACTGATGGCCCGGTATAAGAGGTTTTTCATCTACGAGAGGTTTCATCCTAGTCAAAAAGAGTTTCTTGAATAACTGTGAGACAACTGACAGGAGGCTGATTAGCCGATAGGAAGATGTTTCAAACGAATCTTTTCCTGGCTTTTGTATAAGAATTATTTGGGCTACTTTCCATTGCGAAGGAAAGTAACCCAATCTCAGGATGGCATTGAAGATGAAGGTGACCATTATCGTTCTTTCTGGTGGTAGTTCCTTAAGAATTTTACCTGTTGTCACGTCATTCCCTGGTGTTTCAGTGGGGTTGAGATTGTTTGAGTTTACTGACATAATTTCGGCAATTTTAAGAGGTTTAATTGGGAGGTCCATTTGATATGGAGCATCAAGTTGCTGGTAAATTGGTCTTTTTCAGGGAGAGTTTTTACTGAAAAAGATTTGAAAACACTGCTGAGCTGTTCTGCGAGTATTCAGTGGTTTGCGTGGCCGAGAGGTTTTCCAGGAAATGTTAGACGCCTAGGTTTTTATGTTCATTTAGCAGTTCTTTCAATTATTTTGTAGCTCGGTTTAGCTTGGTATCAAGTTGTTACGGGCCAAACGGGCTTTTCCGTCGACCCGTAACCGGATAGGTGAAAAAGGCCTACAGCTTAGCTCAGAGAAGTAGGGGGAGTTCGCGAAAATCGCTTACGGGAGGAAATCATCCTAGTGGTGTACAGGGTAAGTCAAAATAAGTGGGCGCCACCTTCCAAATCTAGCTGATTGTAGGTCCTCGTGGAAGGCCGAGAGGCCAACAGCTTACGGGAATGGAACTCACCTTTATTGTGCCTCCTCCTATATATATAAAGCTTGCAAAATTCGTACACAAAGAAATACAAAAGACACAATAATAAGAGGCAGTACATTTTTAACACACATATAATTAGACTGTTAAAAATGACACAGTACAAAACAATGACAACAAATGATAACTCTATGATTCGGGATTACATATTTTTACTTCTAGAACGTTCAAAAAAACTCGCCGCCGCCGGTGCAACGATATTTACGTTTTTCATACAGCTACGTGCCCAGGGACGCCGAAGTTCACAAGAATAAAACAGGATATAATTTTGTTAGCTTTATAATTAACAGTAAACATCACAAACGGCGACTGAAGGTCGTTTTTCTAGTTACATGATAGCCAAATGGTTCAATAGCGTTGAAGTTTGCAAGTGATCGCAAACAAAAAGAAAGGTTTCTTTCTCACAACACAAAAACTAGATCTTTACCTTGAATTTTCGGAGACTGAAGTGGGAAGACAGACAGACAGGCAGGCACAATTTTGTTCACACCCCTGAAGACTGGGTTGAATGGAGTCAACACCAAGGGCTCGGAACACCGACGGTAACAGCAGAGGGACAGGAGCTGGGCTCGAAACTTAATCCGCCAAAGGTGATCGGTTAATTCACAAAGAATTGCCTTTACCAGGATTGAATCCAGTGTGTTTTCTTTAAATCCGACAGTAGTCGATGGTATGTTTGTACTCCTTGGTAAAACAGAGAGACGAAACTCACACATAACGGACACCCCTCGAAAAAAACCAAAAGCCGCCCCTGCAGCACTTAACTTAATTACGGCCCCCCGATTGATGGAATCTGCTGAGACCCGGAGCCATTGCAGATTGAAAATTGACTCGCAACACTTAATTTATTTACGACCCTTCCCCGTGGATTTACTTTGGGAAGATCCGGAGCTATCAGAGATGTTAGACTGACTGCCTGTAAAACGCAACGCGACCCTTCATTCCCCAAAAGATTGCACCATATTACGAAATGTCATGTAAAAGTTCTAGAATAAGTTGGCACGTACATTCTCAGAAGCGTCTAAGGTCAAGCGCGAGAAAGGGAACTGTCAACATAACTCAATCTTTAAAAAAACAAAATAGCGAAACGGCAACCACAAACAAAACTGCAATTAAAATAACGTTTTTAAATCCTATAGAGCGGCAATCAAATTAAGAAATTAATTCATATAACGCGGCAAATTTTAAAAGAACATAACAAAGTTAAGAACGTTTTGACAACAAATCGTTTTATGAATTGAAATAAATGTATGCATGTAGAGTGTCGTGTTGTTTAAAAACAGTATTGTTCTTAAAATATTATTTTAGAACTTAATCATTCAACAAATCTGAAGATACTAAAGTTGGTTGACGAGATTTGTTAAGTAACATTCATTTTTAATGCCCGAAAGTTATAAAATGTATTTATGAGGTTCGAGAATTTAATTGCCGGATTGACTCACTCACATGAAACTAAACCGAAAGTAAAGTAGTATGTAATAGTTCGAAGTCTTATAAATAGAGGGCAGTCAAGCAAATATATACAGCTGTTGGTGTCTGTGCAGGATGCTGGGCGCGTACATCGTCTTTCTGTCGTTATGGAACCACGAGTGAATACTAAATTTTGTTGTAAATCAGAGAAAACTCGAACAGAAACTTAGTACATGTTGAAATCTGTGTACGGTAAGCACACTTAAGTCGTACAACTGTGTTTGAATACTTAAACCATTTTAAAGATAGACGCGAAGAAGGGGCGTCCGCCAATCTCTCGAAATTCAAATTTGAACGCAAGAGTTTGTAAAATTGTAACAAAAGATCGGAATGTTCCTTCGAATGATAGCATATCAGTTAGACATCAGTAAGGAGGTGTTTCGAGTGCGATCGCAATTGCGAGAAAAGGTTCTTATTGCAAGACCACGCATCTGCCCGTTCTGCACTGATTGTGCAGTCATTTCTCACGAAACACGGAATTATTGAGATCAATCGCAGACTCTATGGATCTAACTTGGCACCAGCAGATATCTTTTCTACTGTTCTGAACGGGAAACGACTTCAAGACGTAGATGATTTAAGAAAAATGTAACCGCCGAATTGAAAGCAGCTTCTTCGGATGTTTAACCGACTGTTTTCCGACACCTATAAAACGTTACAATAAGTGTTGTGAAGTAAATTGGGATTACTTTAAATAACTACCAAATTTAGGGATCTCCACCTAGATTTGACTTTATTGACAATTGAAATATTCATGCAACAATACATTTCAAACGACATCTATTTTTCGCCAATCACTTTCATGTAGTTCCCATGCCAAATATTGAAACTAACTGGGTTTTAGTTCGGCAGTTGATATTGCAGTGAGTCCAGATTTATGTTTATTTGTTCATCGGCACTTTGCTTAGTTATGTTCTCGATCATGTTTCTGTTTCACAGTTGTCAAAATTGTTAACCAAAGAACCCAAGTGAGGCAATTGCCCGAATTGGAAGATATGAAATTTCATATCTTCCAATTCGGCGCATGTGAGGGTCATTATTTTGTTATGGTTTATGCTTAGATTATACTCAGTATTATCTTACTCAAGACGTTTTAGTTTCCAAGTTTCCTCACCTGTTACGATGTTGTATACGGATTTTGCAGTTCCTCGGTCGAATATTTTGAGCATTTCCTTACATCAATTAACACGAGGCTTTTTTTGAGCTTCGGTCAAATTATGCGGAATCCATCGGGAACAGACCTTTTTCACATCTAAATGTTCATGCAACATGGAATGTGCTGCAGTCCTCGAGTGCCTAAGGATGCTTCTATCTCACTGTAAGTCACATGCCGATCTTCTTCAATCATGTTGCACACAGAATCGATGGTTTTTGGAATAACAACCGATTTTGGTCGAACTTCATGAAATTCATCACTGACGGGCGCACGACTATGACGAAATTCTGCAAACCAATTGTAAACAGTCTTTTCTGATGGTATTTCATTACCAAAAGTTGAACGAAGCGATTCTATGCATTGTTGTTGAGTTATACCTCTACTAAAATCGTAGAAAATCATCCAGCGAAAACCTTCACGTGAAATTTACTTTTTTTTACAAAATTGCTTTTTTTAAACGATCACTGTAAACAAAATACTCGGTCAATTTCTAAGCTGCCACTGTTTTCACATTAACAAATGTCAAATATTACGAAAATAATAATGACCATCTCAATAGCGCCACCTAGTGGTCGTTTGTAAAAACTTAAAAGGCTTCCCTCGTACTGTTACCATACTACTTTATCAATGTCGTGGACCAGGTTTCCACCTAGATCTTCAACTGAACAGTAAAATGGTTTGAATTTCTTGAATTTATTGGAAGATTAAATCGTTACCAATCTTGAAAGCGTGTTTAAGTCATGTTGGTTGTCTTGTTTCATTATATTCTCCTACCTTCCTGTTCTATCTCACTTATTTCTTCTGGTTTTAGCCTCTAACGTCTATATAGCTTATCGAGTTCAAAATTCTAAAAATAGCGGAAACAGACACTTAACATCATCCTGTTAACTAGAAAGAAGTCCTATTTATTAACCTTAGAGTGCCTTCGTTTAAAAAAAGTGTATATACTGCTTGTTATCACAGAAAACCAAAACAGTAACTTTCTTCGTGTACATATAACCTTTTTATTAGTTTGTAAAACATTAAATAACTAACACTAGTTAGCGAATTTTTGCTAATCGAGCCTACTTTATAATTTTTCTGCTGCATACTTACATACAGAATATTTCATATTAAAATTTTACATTGTAAACTCTATTGTATTCATTTTTAATGATGTTTTACGATGAGATTTTTGGTTTTGTTAACTCTTCTTTTTAAATTAAAATAAATGAAATTTAATTGAATTTGATATACGTGTACATAAAAATGAATCCACCCGTTGCTACGAAACAAGTTACAAAGTTTTTAAAATTAGAAACAACGATTTCCACCTGATTTTATGGAGTATAAAATTGAAGCTGTTAAAAATTTTTGTGTCGAATCATTAGGGAAAATATTTTCAAATGCAAACGTCAGACTCCACACAACACAATAATTTCTTTTTCTTCGAGAAATACAGTTCCAAATTGTATTCAACTGATACAGCCAATAACTACTGCTATAAACAGGAAGATTTAAGGAAACAGTTACGTTTGATTTAAAAAAAATATTATTGGCTATTTAAAGCTTACAATGTAATAATTACCATGAATAAAAGTTTAATTTGTGTTTGGGAAAATTATTGTATAATGTTTAATAACGTACAGTTTGTTTAATAAAAATGTGCATCTATTGCGGTATTTAACTGAGTTTGCATATTAATTAATTTCGAGAACTCCTTGTTAAAAAAAGCAGAAATACTTTCAAAAACTTAACAGCTACAGTTATTTTCAATTAACCTGCGCTGCATGTCGTACAAGCTGATTTAGTATCTCCTACGATTAGAAATTTGCATAATTTATTGAAATTTTTCTGTTTACACCTGGCAATTTGCAATACAAGGAGTGATACAATTTACACCTGCAAACGCCTTATCAAGATAAAGTTTACAACACTTCAACAGGGTTAAATAGTATCATTCAAGCTATAGCAATGTCGCAGTTAATTATCCTTCTAAAATAAAACATTTTGTATATTTTTGCAGAACTAACGTCCAAAGTTTAAATAATTATGTTCGAAGTGTGTGTCTGTGTATTTACTGCAGTATATTGCCTTACATTTTCTGTGTTGGTCGTTATTTCAGAAAGCTGTTAACGTTTTGTTCGCTATTGTACGCCTTATCTTCAGAATTCAAGATGTTTTATAAAATCCTCAATCATGCGTTGGTCATTTACAGTATACAATCTTAACAACATGATTTCTAATATTAAAAAATAGATGTCGTAATGACAGGATATACGATGAGTAGACCTATTAAGCTTTACGTAATAGCTGGTACCAGTATAGAAGCGTGTAAATATAAATACGAATCGTGATAATAGCTATCAGTAAGAGAAACTTTTAAACACTTACATAATACAATTGAAGCATAACTTGATCCTTTGACGTGGTGTAGGTGAACATTTGAAGATACCAATGCAAGATGTACAGGATTAAACGCCTCCGAACTTTCCATTACCTCTGTTATTGTGACTACTGCTTGGAACTTTGTAAGTCTAATATCTAATTCACACAAATTTAACCGAATTTATTAGTTCTACTGCAGAACTATGTTTCTTTCGGCATTAATTTCCAGTTTTCCTAGTTACTTAATTGTTGTGCATATATTGATTTTACAACAGACGACTGCAGCTGTAAATAGAAATATCGCCGAGAACTTCATAGTCGAAACATCGTTGTAGTACCCGCATATTACGACTGAGATTTACGAAATGAATTAGTTGATAATCTGGATATTCTTAATTCCGTTCTCTGTTATTCTATATTTTCAAATATTATTTATTGGGTATTTGTTAATTTGCAGTAAAACAGAATTTTGTTGATTGTTATGGAAATAATTGTTTCTCTTTTATCACTACATACGTAATTATAAAGTTTTTGAATTATTCAGTTTAATTTATTACGTTTTAATGGGTATTTTAAGGTTTTGGTGCCATCTAAACCATTATTTCTATATATGTTGAGGCGTGCTGTAATGGTTAAATATCCACACTGGATTTCGAAACCAATTTATAAGCGAAAGAAATTCGTTTAAATAGGAAACTAATGTCTGAGTATTCTTCAAATATAGCGTCCTGTTTAAGGACGCAAGAATAGACCACAGATATAGTAAAATAATAGAAAAAATATATGACAACACTACTATGCAAATAAATCTTCATAATAGCAGCGAAAAAATAAATGAACATGATGTGATGTGATATCCCCAAAACTATTCTTAATCACTCCAGAGAACGTCTTTAAAAACATGGGGACGAAAGGTATCCTGATAGAAGGACAGAGGATGAACCATCTATGCTTTGCAGACGACATCGTAGGAATAGCCCAAAGCAGGGAGGAATTCCAGACGACGCTAAACGAGTTCCAGAAGGAATCCGGAAAGGTAGGATTAGAAATGAATATGGAGTATGGAAGACCAAGGTATTACACAAACCACAAAAACAACCAAGAAGATATGATAGTCAGAGATATCATGATAGCGAACATCCCACTGCACTTTGAATGTGACCAGTGATCACATATGCCTGTGAAACTTGGACCTTCACCCAGAAAAACTTGAACAAGCTACGTGTTCACCAACGAGCAGTCGAGCTTCGAATATTAACTATATTTCTAAGAGATCACAAAAATAACGGGTGGATCAGCCATAAGACCAAGGTGGAAGATATTATCCAACGAATAGCCACACTTCAGTGGAACTGGGCGGGACACGCAGCAAGGAAGCAAGAAAGATGGTGCAAAAAGTCATCAAATGGTGGTCCTGGGGGAACACCGGAATAGAGGTAGACTCTTCCAACGTGGGGTAGATGATATCAAAAAACAAGTAGGAATCCTATGGTATAGAAAAGCAGAAGACCGAAACGAATGGCGTATTATGAGAGAGGCATATACTCATAAATGGGTAGAAGAAGGCTTGTAAAGAAGAATGGAAGAAGAAGATAGCTTCCGGTTTATTGTTCGGCTTACTGAATGTCTGTTTTAATAAGATACATTGAGATAGAAATTGGCGGAAAACCTTGTATATATTTTAATTCTTCACTCAAAAAATTATTAAACATCGATTTCTGTGTCATTAAGATGTAATAAATCAATGTGCATTTTTTCATGGAACCTATAGTTTTACCTTCTTCTTCTTCCTCATAATGTAAGTTCAGGACCTGTTAATTCTAGTATATGTCTATTATACATATTGTTTTCTATTTCGATGATATATGAAATTCAAGTTTTGTTACAATTATTAACAAAATTAGTTGTCTTCCAGAATAAACAAAAAGTCGAACAAAATGTAGGTAATTAACTTATATGAAAGAAAAATAAAAATATCTAACCGACTATTTAATTGACAGGCTTATCCTTTTTACTGCTACTTGATGGAGAATAGAGAAAACACCGTTTACATAAAAACAGAAAACGTATATTACATTTATTATGTTATAAATGTTAAAATGTTTTCGAATCCAGGTCGTAGGTTTTCAACCTTTTCATTCTTTAAGAAAGAACCTCAAAGACGATGGACGTGGAGAAGTCCGGATGGTCGTACAAAAAACAAGATCGATTTTATTACCATAAACAAGAAAGCATAGTGCAAGGATGTATCAGTACTAAATAAGTTTGACACGGGTAGCGACCATCGATTAGTGAGAGCTCCTTTACAAATAAACTCGAGAGGTATAAGGAAAAATATGGTAAAATGTTCAAACATAGGGAAGCTAACTATGGATATACTGGAGAAAAATCAACAACAAATTAAAAAAAACACTGAAAAGTAAACTCGAACCATTAGATTCCCCGAAGAACATGGAAATAGACCATCCTAACGAAAAGATGACATCTACTATCCATATTGCTATTAAAAAAGTAGCCTTCCAAAAAGATAAAGTAAATAAGTTTACTTCTGAAACAACAAAACTGATAGAAGAAAGTAGGACAAAAGAGAGAACCTCAGGAATATAAACCGCTATATAGTAGATATTGTTACGCTTATGGGCTGTCACTGATAAGGAGCCCTTTGTCCTTATCGCCGGGATCACCAGAGAAACGACTACCCTTATATAAAATGGTTGGTTTTATTCATTACTATGTACAAGAAGGCTATTACAACTTTTTATAAAATATTATACTAAACTACTTACAAAAATATAAACAGGTATATCACCATTATTGGGTTTGTTATTCTTTGCAACGCCGCCAACTGCCAACTATGTACTCTCCACTTTCTACCCTTTACTATACACCAATTACTCTTCGCTATGAACTGTTTTTCTATGTACTGTTGGCACATTCAATGTTAAGTGTCCTTTCATAAATTCTCTTTTGCACCCATAGACGATGACCTGGTTATTGCTTAATTTCCCTTATCAAGCGTATTACTTATTTCATATTGCCTAATTTAATATTCTAATGTAGGTACTTTGAATTTGTGTATGCAATTAAAATCACATTACAGCAGCTATGAAGCAATAATAATTTAATTTAGAATTTTGGATATTGGGTTCGTAACAATATATAAGATATAAAAATACAACATACACCTAATAAATATCACCATCGAAGAGAACAAAAATATGAAGGTACTGAAATCCAAAATGTTACAATGCAAAACAAAATAATAAAAATACTAGATAAAGCGGGTAAAACTATTACAGACAGAAAAGATATAATAAACAAAATTAAAACTTTCTACGCGGAACTTTATTCATCCACCCTACCAAATACAATCCAAAAGCAAAGACAAATTCCAAATGCAGGTTCCGAAGAAATTCCTGAGATAAGCCAAAGCGAGCTGCAGAACGCACTAAAACAGATGAACAAAAAATTCGCAGGAGACGATGGAATAACATCGAAACTCATGAAATTGGTAGGAAGTGAACTCTGGGAAGCAATAAGAATCTTGCTCAACAAATGCGTCGAAGAACAGAAAATACCAATGAACTAACAGAATAGTGAAGTTATATTCGTTTCCAAAAAAGGTGACCAGCAAGACCTTGAGAATTATAGACCAATTTACCTACTGTCACATTTGTACAAGCTTCTCGCGAAAATCATAACAAATAAGCTAACCAATAAACTTGAGTCATACCAACCAGGCTGGTTTTCGCAAAGGCTTCAGCACAACTAACTATTTCTACACTCTCCGCCTCTTAATAGAAAATACAACCGAGTGCAATATCAATATTCACCTGGCTTTCGTCGCCGTTGACTCCCTAGAACAATGGGCAATCATGAAATCTTTGGATAATGCCAGAATAGATTGAAGGCGTACTAGACTCCTCAAATCCATACATGAAACACCAACAATGTCAATCAAAATAGATGAAGATATGAAAACAGGGAACATAGAAGTAAAAAAAAGAGTGAGGTAGGGTGACACCATCTCACCTAAACTATTCACCCTCGCACTGTAGAATATATTTAAGGACTTAAACTGGGAGAGTAGGACTTCACATAAATATCTCAAAAACGACAATTATCAGTACCCAGAACATAAAACTATTGATCGGAGGAGAAGAAATTGAAAAAGTAGACGAGTATATATACCTAGGGCACAAAATCAGAATAGATAAAGAAAATCAAACAGCAGAAATACCTAGACGAATTGGCCAGAGCTGGGCTGCATTTAGGAAACTGAGTTTCATATACTGAAACACAGAGATGTCCCCTTAAACCTAAAAAGGAAAGTGTATGATAGCTGCATGCTTCCCGTAAATATATACGTACGTCTTCAACGTACACAGGGGGGCATGGAAAAACAAACACTGGGTGTCACTTTACGAGAACATATCAGAAATTAGGAAATTAGAAGAAAAACTAAAATATCAGATATAATGGAGAGACTGGCAAGGTTGAAATGGCAATGGGCCGGACATGTGGCTAGGGCGAATGACGACAGGTGGGTAATCGAGTTGCTTAAATGGAGGCCCTGGGACTGTAGACAAAGTGTCGGCAGACCGATGAACCGATAACATCAAGGTCATACCAGGAAAAAATTGGCTTCATATTGCACAGGATAGAGAGAACTGGAAAAGACTTGAAGAGACCCACTCGGAAGAATTACGGTTTACGAAGAAGAAGAAGGTTTTCAACATTAACATATTGCTGTAAATGAATTTCGTTCCTGTGATGTATATGATGTTTCTTTAATTTAAAAAAGGCACAAATGGGTGTAGTACAAATTTTGATCCAAGGAAGAAAGTTCGGTTGTATGTTGTAGAGCTGCACTTATGTTATAAGTTATGCGTATAACACCTGCATTACAGCCGTTTACAAATTAAGAATTCTTTTTTCGTACTTTTTTTAATTATCCTTTTGTCGCTTTGGACTTTTTAGTCAAATTATTGAAAAGGAACACTTGAACAACTGAGCTTCTCAATGAGTTGCATATTGCGAGTTGTTGCGTGCGGTCGGTCGTTATCGTGCAAAAGCATGGCCCCAGTCATCGCGATTTTGTTCTGAATTGCACTTCTCACCACACATGTTTGCGTTAATTGTCATATTATGTTCCATGAAATTAACCAACAATATACCTTTCCTGTCTCAAAAATAGTAGCCGTAAGCGTTTGGTATTCGAACATTTTTGGTTTTAGGGGAATTCACGTACTTACATTGCGTTGATTGTTGCTTGGTTTCAATATTCGTGTACGAAATCCAAGTCTTGTCGCCAGTGAGATTCAGGTACTCATCACCATCAGTTTCGTAACGATGTTGGAAGGTCAGTGCTGAAGCCATTCGCTGGTCTTTGTGAACATCCGTTTAGCATCTTTGGCATCCACCTCGCACAAAATTTGTGTTACTGCAGGCTGAGTGTGACAATTTCATACAGTACGTGCGTAAAATTTGAAGAAAATTTGTGGCCATTTCCGAAATCGTGAAATGTCGGTCTTCAGGAACTTTCTGGTTCATTTTTTCCCCAAGATTTCACCAGTTACTGACCTTTCTCTCATTCCAATGGATATTTCAACAAATACAACGATCCAAAAAATACCGCAGGTGTTGTTCGAAAATTAATTGAATATGCCTAAACAATTACATGGACCACCTTATTAATTCCGTTTCTCAATAGCACATGGGATGAATAAAAGTGTAAAGTAGAAAACATCACATCAGTAATAAAACAGCAGCAGGAATATCTGCAGACCACCGGGACCGGGAATATGTGGTATTTCCAATGCCTACACGCATGCAGGATGTAATATTTAAAGGACCAACTAAATATACTTTTTGTGACAAGGAAATTCTAATATGTTATATTTTTGTTTGATTTAAATTTAAATATCAATTTATTTGCTTTATCAGTTAATGTATTGTGATGATAATATTTTGTAAGATATATTTTTTCTTCTTCTTCTTCTCCTTCTTTTCTTCTTCTTCTTCAGCATCCATTGTTGGACATAGGCTTCTCCTAAATGTTTTCATACTCTTCGATCTCTTGTTCTCATCCACTGATTTCCCGCTTCTGCTTTAATATCGTCTATTAATATTTAAACAATAATCCTCTTCGTTTTTCTCAGTCTCCAGCAAGTTACTCTTTGTCTATTTGTCTCTTACGATGTGCCCTATCGATTGTCATCTTTTTTGTATACAAAGGATTATTGGTTTATGAACTACAGAAAATGTATGTATACTTTTATGATCGGCTGGTTTTTTTTTGAAAATTACATCTCCTATTCCACATCCTGTAAATATTCTTCATAATTGTTGAACAAATTAAAATATCTTCTTCTTTCTAATAGTATAACTTCTAATAATTTAAGTAGTATTTGATACCAAAAAAAAGGAATACACCAAAAATTTCAATTTTATTTTTCGTAGTCTTCATAGAATATCTTCCACTTACAATAAGAAAAAATAAACAGTAAACCGCAAACAATTTAACAATGGCACAGAAAATGAAAATCTAAACCCGCAAATTCAAACACAATTGGAATTTGTCACAAACAACAAAGCACATCCAGGTTTATCCAATGAAGTATTAAAACTGCAAAACCGATCGAATTCAACACGTCTGTTTACGACAAACAAAAAATAAACGGAATAAGATTACATTCTATTAAAAAAAACTGCCCTGCTCTCCACAACTAGAAGTAACCGAAAGGTGTGACAAAACTTTATTAATAAAATGACACCAACAAACGTCGAATTATTTTGAGCCTTATTATCTCTGCAAATAAAAGATATTCGTTGAATCCAGGGCTCTAGAAGACTTTAGCAATTATGTACCTCAGTTTATGTACAAAAATCGTTTGTAGCGTCAGTGCAGGCCTAAACTTCGCCGCTGCAAACTTTGAATGATAGTTGGAGCTGTAATATTACTCCAGATTATATAAAAGCCTTTAAAATGAGCTCCTCTTTTGTGTCGAGCACCACCCTGGAAATACTCGAGTTTCAAGTCCCTTTTTAGTTAAGTTTGTCCAATAAAAAACACATTGGGGGCATCGGGTGACAATTGGAAAACCTACAAATGCCCTTAATAATAAATGTCGCTTGTGTTAGGTATTTTTGATTACTGACGTTATAGTTGTCTATTTTAATTACTTTAAGTTTCTGTTTAGTAAAGTATAGTAAAGCGATTTCGTGAAGATATACAATTTGAAATTTTATTATATAGGAAAAACTGGGTTGTCTGTATACAGAATGTTTTAAAAAATGGGAGAATTATGCTTTCAATCGAAGGCGGAAAGATATATACAATGGAACCACAAAATATATAATTTATACGAATTTAAATCTGCATCTAATGTGCAATTAAAATATATATTACAAAAGTTACATGTCTGCCGTTACATATTTTATAAATATTTATGTATAATAATCGTCGTTACAAGTGTACAACATGTAACATTTCTAGCAATACTCTATTGAACGGAGACTGTTCAAATATATAAACCTTGAGAAATAGCTTACCATCACGATATTTACAACACCTAAATACGTATATCGGCAACTAAGTTATCATCTTCAGTTGATAACATTGCCGTATGATTTAGAAAACGTTTCTTGACGTATTAGTTATTAGAAATGATTGTTGAGGATTAGAATTTGACATTTACAGGAAAGAAACAAATGTAAACAAATTAATCACTAATTACTAAAATTATTGTTTTCAACATAAAATGGCGGCTCTTAACTTCTTAATCTATAGACTACTTACTTTGCCATTAAATCCAAATCGATGCCGGTCTGAATGTCGGTGCATCACAATTATTGTTCGCTACAATGGTTTCTCTCTAGACATTATTGATAATTTTATTAGGAAATGTAAACCAAAATTAAATGTTCGTAATTGCACAACTTTACATCTTACATTCATCAAAATTCCGTTCCATTCCTTATCAGGCCTTTATAAACTACACAAGAATCTAGTCTGAAAAAGTATTTTGTTCAAATAGCAACATTCGGAACTTGTTGGGAAAACCCTAAACACAAAATGGAAACTTTGGAAAAGTCGGGGATCTATGAAGTTAACTGTTCTCACTGCAATCGATAATACATTGGGCAAACAGAACGTAATACTGAGATTAGGTTCAAAAATATGTAGCACACTTCAAAACTCATAGGTTTGATAAATCAAGTGTTGCCCAGCATAGTTACGGACATGACACGGTATAAAACTACAAAATCTAAAATTCAAATGTTTTCAAAAACAAATCATTAAATTGCTATCAGAACATTCAAATTTATAACAATAGGGGGGTCTTTCAATTTCAGATAGTGGGCCAATTCCTAATTCGGATTTAATTCATTTTTTGAAAATAACTCGTTAATCGCTTAGATGTAACGAACTCTAGCAGGGATTTAGTATTTAAGCCTTTGATTGTTTATACATTAATATTGGACATTTATTGTTGGCTTGTCTTATTACTTGAGGTATTCATTAGCCAAGTTGCATTAGACAGTTCAAGTTTATCAGTTCCTACTGAAGATGGCATCATAATTGTTGGAATACGTATTTAGGTGTTTTAAACATCGTGGTGGTAAAGGGTTTCTCAAGTATTATATCAATAATGGATTTAAACTTTTGCCATTAATTCGAAAACAATATAATAGAAGTTGATATTTACTAGGCTTGTTCAACTGAAACCCATCTTTGATCAACTTAGCCTTGAAAACAATTGCAATAATTCAAATGACGTTTGTTAATGTTAGTAGTGTTTGTAAGCAACACATTAATAAGTTTCTGGAATTTGAATTTGATTCTGACTTTTAAAACTTGCATTTTGAAATGGCGTTTGTTGTTGAAAATCGGTCTAAATTTGGTCAGCGTGCGGTCCTACAATTTTTATGCGCTGAGGGTGTGCAGCCATTGCAGATTCATACGCGAATGCAAGCAGTGTATGGAAATGCATGTTTTGTGTACCCGACTGTGAAGGAATGGTGCCGAAAATTTAAGAATAGAATAGAGGGCACTATGGATTAGCCGCGACCAGGTGTACGGTGTACTGCATTAATAGAAAACAATATGTCATGTATGGGAGGCCTTATTAGAGAAAATCGTCTAGTTTCAATTAGAGAAATTTCAGAAATTATTGGTGCGAGTGTAAGATCTGTCCATAGTATTGTTCGTAATCTGAGATACAGCAAAGTTTGTTCGTAATGGATTCCCCGTCTCTTGTCTAATGAACAAAAATGTTTGCGAATGGGCTTATCTCTGCAACATCTCACAGACTATAGGCAAAATAGTGATGACTTTCTTCTGTCAATAGTTACTGGTGACGAAACTTGGTGCCATTACTACGAGCCATCCAGTAAGTTATCGTCCATGCAGTGGAAACATTCAAGTTCACCACCACCGAAGAAGTTTCAAGCACAATCTCCTGCAGGCAAGGTGATGTGAACATTGTTTTTAGAGTTTAAGGAACCTGGAGTAAATGTTCATTCAAATGTGTACAATGAAACTTTGAACAAGCTTCATCAAGCAATAAGACGGAAACGTTCAGGAAAAAATGCAAAAATTTATCAAACTAGAAATATACCCAAGATAAACTTTTTAAAAATGGAACTTGTATAAAGTAATTATGCAAAATCGTAGTTCTAACAAGAAGTTAAAATATGGGCACGCGAATGCATATTTTTCCGTGCCTCACTTATTATGTAATTATGGTGGCCAAGAAAGATTTCTGTGGCAACTGAATATTAAAATATATATAGCGTGTATACCGTAAGATGTACAAAGATAGTATTTCGGCATAATGTGACATACGAGTGCACACAAAATGGAAAGAATTAGTACTTCTTCAGATAATTCTCGATCCGGTTTACAACGGTCGAGTGTTAATGTTTAAAACTTTCTCTGGAATTTCCATCGTTCGAATTTGATGTTAAACTGTAGGTCCCCATTAGTTCTACCTTAGCACAGACGAGAAGTTGGTGGGAAAAGAGAGTGTCGGTGTCTAGTAGTGAGACATAGAGGCTTTTAACCAACATAACTACACGCTGTTTTTCTTTTCTCTATTTACTGTATGCCTTACTATTTTTAAATTAGAATACAATCAGATCAACACCCAAGGTGTTATAAGTACTTAATTTGTTACATAAATTGTTACTGATACAGTGATACCGCGATTCGGGATATTTTATTTTGTCATCCCTCAAGCCTGTTGGTTCGTGGAGTATTTCTGCAAATTGCATATCCATAAGTGAAGTATGCTTTACTAGACATCTTCGAAAACTAAAGCTGCTATGGCAACTGGCTTACCTTCTATCAAAAATTGAGTAAACTGAGAAAGATTTTGCCACCGCCGTAGATTTCATTTTGAGAAATAACATTGACTCTTATGTTGTTCATGAAAACCGTAGATCTTGCTTGAAAAATAGGGTTGTAAATGTTATATCAGCTTTGAAACTGTTAGCCCAAATACCAAAGTACTATTGGGAAATAAGTACGTAACATATCAGAAAAAAATATTCTCGAAGTGCTAGCTATTATAACCGTTTAAAGTAAACACCCATCAGTATTTCATGCAAATTTGTGACCGCAGTTGTTTGCTGAGCTACCATCCTCATATTTATAAAATTTGTTCAAAGAACGGGGAACAGCCCGATGTTTTCTGCAGATCATTCTAACAGAAACTAGCATCGGTGGCGTACTGGTGAGCGCACTTGCTTTTAGATCCAAACAAGGCGGATTCGATCCTGACTGCGGTCGGTGAAATTTTTCTGGCCGGGAAAATTTTGAAAGTCTGCTATCGGTTAAGAAGTAAAGTTGTATGTTCTGTGCTACTACGATGTGTAAAATATTAATAAATACTACTGGGGTTGGAACTAACCCAGATAGACAAAATTCATAGTTAGAGTGTACAATGAATCAAGTATGGCCTAAGTGTTTAGAGATGCTTGGAAAATCGCGTCCGAGATCTCGCTCAATCAAATACAAATACAAAATCCTAATAAAAATAAATTATAAATTTATTATGTAGCATGTAAATTTTCTACCGTCAAAATGTAGGTATAGGTATGGTATTGCAATTTCAAATAAGAAATTGTAATTAATGGGAGCAATTTTGAGCAGTAACCAGTAATTCCGAGTATTGTAACGTTTCGCCCCGGTTGCTTATAGGGGGCGAGAACGCTCCAAAATTTATAATCTGGGTATGCTCTGGAGTTGCCCAGAATTCAATTACAAGTGCTTTGAAAAAATAAATTTATTGAATGTTATATATATATGTACCTACAAAATATCTGTAAAATAAATAGGTCTCTAATTTTAATTAATGTAACAAAATATGAATCCTTGACACACCACTGCTTTTTCTTAGTCGGCCGGATGTCTTCTCTGGTCAGCGGACCGACTCGTTCGTGTTGTAGGTGTGTCTTTGCGGCTCCACAAAATGTCCGCTCGCACCTAATCTTTAACATAAACAAACGAATTAGTTATGCTTTGTTTTAAAACGGAGTTTGTGATTCGGAACTCGGGAAAGTGTTGTGGAAACTTTTAAGGTTATAATTTACACGTGCAATGTTGCTTGCTTTAAACAGAGTGAAATCTGAGCAAACAAAACAGTGACAAATTCTTGTGGGGAGGTACACCTGTGTTCCGTCAACAGTGGACAGCTACAGAATAAACAATCTGTATGTATTCAGTTTCAAATTTTACGGTACCAATCATTCAAACAGGAGATTGTATTTTAATCAGGTTTCCTGGAATTTCAAAAACTCAAACGATACGATTCTAAAAGTGCGGTTGTTGTATATATAATTCAACCTAGCATTTCTGAACGTAGTAAATAAAACAAAGTCGAATCCCACCAACGTATTACGTTAGTGGGATTCGACTTTGTTTTATTTACTACGTTAATAACTTATCCCATTATGAGACCTTTGGACATCAACCAGTTTACTAGCATTTCTGGATAAAATCTGACCAGGACAGGATTATGAATTTTACTGTGAATATACCGGGCACACGGAAAAGGCAATCTAACTACTCGACTGAAAATTCTCCAGTTCAAAGCAACGAGATTGGGGCTAATTTCACCCTACGAATTTGCACGAAAATATTCCGCGACTGAAATCGTAGAAAGCTTTGAACTGTTTGAAATATACTCCAAATCAATTCAAATATCCTACCGAGACTTACAAAAATTTGACGTCTCGTGAAATTGCTCCACGAATTACGACAAACGTTGTACAGGGTGTTCAATTAGTAACAGCAGGAATTATTGAAGCTTACTTACTTCGCCGATTCAGACACCGACTCGATAAGCAGTAATAATCGCAAACAGAAACTTATAGCGATGGTAACCGATTCAAACACCGGCACACCAATGATAAAAATGTCTGTGACAGGAAAACGGACTACGGGGTACTCAAATGAACGAGCAAAGCAGATTAAATATTTATATTTTTCAACCTTACTTTCAAAAGTGCTGGAAATCAAACGACTTCGAACGGCGGTATAAATTCACAAAATACCATGACGGCTATCGACTGGCGAAGCTCACTGGATCACTCAGTTTCGGAATCTATAACTGGAAACGAAAAATTATTAAATTCGTTAATACAACAACGGCGAAAAACACTGGAAAGTTATTAAATCACTTTCTGGTAAGTATTCGGAATTAGTAAACGGATTTTACTACAACGGTTAATTTCAGGATCGGATTTTCAACACTAGGATCTTCTAAGAATAATCTTAGAAGAATATCGAGGAATATTTCTTACTTTGAATTAAATCCAAAGCTAGGGAATAAAGTGATTTTCAAATGGCCGCGCTGGCGGTTTTATATCGGAATAGACGCATGTTTCTGGAAGATTTCGAGTCACGGCTGCGGACAGATGTTTGTTGACGCTATTTTTATCTCAAAATGTTGAACCCTCGTGTAATTGGTAATTAACACCAACTAATCACATCTTCACCATTTGGATCCGTTACAATATTTCCTAGTAACTTGGAGTATTGCTAATAAATTCCAATAAATTCCAAGCAATTCAGAGTATTTCCAGTAATTCCGAGAATTTCCCAGTAAGTCCCGGTATTTTCAATTAATTCCGAGTAATTCCAAGTAATTCCGAGCATTTACTAGTAATTCCGAATATTGCCCATTAATTCCGATTATTTCCAAGTAATTCCGAGCATTTCCTAGTAATTCCGAATATTGCCCATTAATGTCGCTTATTGCCAAGTAATTCCGCTATTGTGAAGTAATTCCGAGTATTTCGTAGTAATTCCAAGTATTGTCGAGTAATTCCGAGTATTTCCAAGTAATTCCGAGCATTATATAGTAATTCCGAATATTACCAATTAATTCCGATTCTTTCTTATGAGATACGTATATTCCTTTTAAAAACATTTGTTTATTGTTTATTTTTGATATTGGTTCATGTTTTTTATTCGTGTTAATAGCATGTGATACGGTATGCCTCCCCTCATCCCTTTTGATAGTTTGAAAATCGTGCGGCATAACGATAGAAACATTATTTGTCTCTTTAATCCTAGAGTCTACGTTACGGACCAAATTTACCAGAGTAAAATGAAATATCGAAAACATTGTCAAATGAGTGATTAACACAGACGTTTTCGTCAAAGTCGTTGGCTACACTACCATTTTCTAAATCAATTGTAAATAACCTCAAAATAGTATTAAACTTCGTCCAAATTAAACTGAAATGAAATAGTCGAAACGACCACTATTTTCCATTTATATCTGCGGTATAAGAACACATACACTCCAAAACAATTAATGCAGATCCATTCTCACAAACTTTCTTAAGTATTTGTGTTTTTTAGTGGTACTCATTGTAGAATGAGTAAGTAAGAACATTGGATTAATGTTCATGATATTAGTATACATTTTTCATGTAAATCCAAAGATCCAAAAAATAGAACGTATTCAAATACTGCTTATACGCTTTAGATTTCAAGTTATACTGTTTGACCTCACATTATTTGGCGGTTGTATTTAAAGCCAAGCCAAGAACAATTTAAATAAGTATCTGTTCAGGTCTCCTAAACGAATTTTTAGAAAACATTATTTCGATTCAGATTTCTCTATAATTAAGCTTTCATTAGCGAATTAAAATTTATTATGCGTGCGTCATACATTTTTTCTCCTGAAAATGAATTTATTAAATTAAACAGGTTAACTTCCATTAGCTGATGCGGATACCTCGAATTCATTCAACAAATTTAGCAGATTATGGGAGTTTCAGTAACATCAACTATTTGGATTGGCTTTCAGCCACTGTGCATCATCAATCTATACACAATTTTTATTGGCATAACACTAGGTACCACAAATGCGTATGAGGCAATTACGTTATCAGGCTCCTAAATAAACTGACACACCACATTTTTCTAAATTCTACGTTTAACATCAAATTTGAGAATTCAGGACAATATAATTTTAATGTTTGTTTTGTCTATGGCGGTAGAGGGTTAACTAGCTATACTCTTCCAATAGCCTAATACAAATTTTTCACTATTTGTTGAGTAGAATGTACTGACAAAGTTGATTTTAATGCCTGTGTACCCAAAAACGGATTATACAGTTGCCAGAGAAGTGACAGAAATATAATTTATGAACGTGGCTTGAAAGATTTTGGTTAAATTTCAGGATAGAAATCTAAAAAATCGACTACCTTGTTTTATATTTAGTTTATTTCTGAGATTATCTATGCGTTTTTAGAAAGTAATTCTTTTATATCAAATATTTGAAAATTTTTATATTAGTTTTCCATTTTTTTACATGATTTTTAAACAGTAAAAGTGTAAATCTATGGACAGAAGGAACTTCTGACAAACACGAAATCTGATGTTAGACATGTTTTTGATAAGCATTTCCTCGCACAGGGTAATTTGAAACTATGAAAGTGCAGTGTCGTACGACGTCTGAATTCAAACCAAATGGTAGTATCTATCTTAAAAATTAGGTCCCCTTTGAGATTTTGTATTTTCGAATTTAATACGTGTTTCTTCTGTAATATGTCCAGATAGTTACTCTGTTCCTCTTCGGTAAATGTCTTCGCCTAAGACTGTTTTACCATTATTTCAACCGCACTTTAGTGCTTTTGTATACTTGAGCGTGTACGTTCATTAGCTGTGTAAGTCTGATAGTAGACATGTTTTTTGACAACCTTTTTCTTGCACAAGCTAATTTGAAGCTATGAAAACGCAGTATCCTAAGACGTCTTAATTCAAAACGAACGAATTTATGTGGAATTCTCTATCTTCAAAATTAAGTTTCCCATGAGGTTTTATAATTTCGAATTTAATGATTGTTACTTAAACTTTATATGCTGGCACTTATTGTGTTCCTATGTGGTATATGTCTTCGTCTAAGACCGTTTTACCTCTATTGCAAGCGACCTTTGGTACATTTTTTATGTGAACGTGTACGTGTACTATTGCTATTGCTTGAAATTGGTGACATACACAATACAAAAAATACAATCAAAACGGTAAGAACTATAGTTTACCAAAAAGGAAGTTGGGACGTCCAAAAGAAGTTCACCGCCACTGGCATACGAACTTTTACGTTAATAATCAAGGAAATTTCGAGAATTCTTGCAGTGAGGAACGAAATATTCGTCGCACAAACTCCCAACGCTTTTGTCGCAGCAGCGGCACATCCAGAGGATCAGAAAAAGGTGCTATATTATTCCGAAAAAGCGATAAGCACACCCATCGAAACCCAAGCCGCCCCTGCAGTATTTGTCGTCGGCACTGAGGTCTTAGCAAGCAACCGGGTCGAAAGGAAATCTTAAGTCAACTGCCGAAAAAAACGCAACGCCAAACGGCTGAAAGTATTTGTTGTTGTTTATGTGTCGTTCCTGGAAAGACCCTCGTCGGTATATAAAACTTAACCTTGAGCGATCCTTTCATTTGTTTATTTAGTGCAACCAGCTGTTAGGGTTGTTTACTTCTTTTCGTACAGAACAGGGTTTCTTTTGTAAGAAAACAGTTCTCAACTTGATCTTGGAAGACACACTTGTCTTCCACAATTATTTCTATTTATACTTAATAAAGTCTATCAATTGCAACATCGATTTGTTTTATTGAAACCCAAAACAGTATTTCACCGTATTACAAAATATGTTGCAGGAATTTTAGAACAAAATCTTCCACGGGGAGCGCAGGAATTTCAAGGCCATTTTGCTGACAAAGAACTCTAAGAACTGTTTTCGATCGGCGCTACAGACTAAACATACTTGTCAGCGTTCCTTCTAAGTTCCGAAAAGGTGGCCTCCCATAAATTAACCATTGAAAATAATAGGATAGTAATCGACTACGGAGCGGCCAATAAAATAAGACTTTAATCCGTAAGAAGCGGCAAAATCAAACGAACGTAACATGTGGTAGAAATGTAATAACTACAAAGCGGTGTATATTGGTATTTCTTCTAAAACCGGCAATTATGTGTGCTACTAAAGTAATTATTTCATATAGAATTTTCAAAATTTAAGTAGATGTTCTTATGTTCTCCTAAGTAACTATTGTGAACTTTTCATACATACGACTCAAATTGTTATGAAGATTTTTGAGGGAAGGTTTCAGAGTACAATAAATTGGGTTTTTCAAAAATGTATTACATACAAGTGTTTAAATTAACACTTTTGTATGCTTTTTTTCTTACTTTACAGCACGTAATCTGTCTTCAAGTTGTATTAACCAATTTTTTTATTCACCCTATAGATATTATGGAAGACTATTCTTGAAAATTGTTCAAAGAACCACCAAATTGTTTAATTCGGTATGTCTTTTCTCCTCTTCTGCTCGTTCATTGAGTTGTTGCTACAATGTGATACACCTCGTTTTGACGTTGCTAACCTACGAATATAAATGTGCAAATTCCTGGAACCACCTGAAAATATTCTGACTTATATAGTTTTGTTTCAACTGACTACAGCCAATCTGAAACGGAGATACACGATAATAAAACATACCTAATATTTTCAGAAAGTAATTTATATGTTGGTATTCGTTTCATTTTATGACTAGAAAACGAAAACCGGTCAAAACAAATCAACCAAAAAAAAAAACGTTGGCGTTTCTGAACGAGTAATTGATGCTATTATGGTTGTGCCGAACAACTGTCTAATTTCAACAATGGAAACTTTCTTGCTATCGCAAAATAATCAATATAATCAATCAAAAGCTTTGCCATTTTATCTATTGAAAGTGAATGGATACAATTTGCCATTTATACGGCAAATACGATGTAAACAGTTTTCGATAATATCTAACTAAAAGGTTTACTAAACATAATACAAATATACATTCTATCCAAAGAATTAATGTCATTAATAAAAAATATATACTTTGGAAATAATATAGGAATTAAGACAACCGATGGATATGATAATATCAGGTATCACTAAATAAAACTATTGGCGAAAATATCCGCATGCTTATAAACTCCTGGACAAAATTAACGCACCACTATAATATAATTTTTTTAATTCCGAGTTATTGATAATTATACTAATATACTAATACTACTACTAATAATACTAATATACTAATGGTCTTGCAAGTAGCGTTTCGATCTCCTCTCACATTTCAAACAAATGCTATCAAGAAATGTTATCGTCAGTTAAAGTCACTTTTACCAAAAATTGATTTAGAAGCTATTCGGAAACTGCTTATTAAGACAAGTTATCTTTGGCCATCAAGTTTTTTTTTGTTGTCGATTGTATCAGTTATGAGTGTTTTAAACTTGAAAAATAAATAGCCCAAGAAATTTATCATTAGAGAAGGCAGTAAGAGCATCAACTTTGCTGGATGAAGGATACTCGATGCGTTATGTTGCTAATGTGATAGAAATAAATCATTCCAGCATAAGTCGCATGGTTACACGATTTAGCGAGACAGGATTTCTCATTCGAAGGCCAGGGCAAGGGCGAAAACGACGTACCAATCGAAGGGATGAGCGTTTTCTTAGGTAATCCGTTCTAAGAAACAGGAGAATCACTAGTACTGTGCTAAAAAATGAGCTTGTAGCTGTTTGCAATCTTATGATATCGTCTCGAACAGTCAGAATACGTTTAAATGAAGCTGGATTAAACACCAGAAGGCCGACAAAGAAACTATTACTCACCAGAGAGCACAAAATTCAAAGATTACGTTTTGCCAGAAATCATCAACACTGAACTGTTAATGATTGGAAGAAGATTTTATTCTCAGATGAAACGAGAGTTAGCCTCATATCTCCTGATGGACGTGAGCGTGTCTGGAGGAGATGAGGATAGAGATTTGCAAGTTCCAATATCTCTCCAAGGGTCCCGTTTGGTGATGGCTCTGTAATGTTTTGGAGAGGAATCTGGTTCAATAGTCGTACAGAGTTGGTCCCTATACGTGCAAGGTCCATGAATGCGGATTATTATCTGGAAAACATCGTAGTTGAACATGTAATTCCATTTGCTCCTTTTGTGGGACCCAATTTTTTAATCATGCAAGATAACGCTCGTCCCCACGTAGCTAGACAGGCTATCGACTTCTTGAATGCTGTTGATATTCCACTAACGGATTGGCCACCTAATAATTGATATAGAAACAGCATTGAAAGTTTCAAATTTTTTTAATCAACTGTTATCCACTCAGAGCATTTCCATAAACGAACATTTACTTAAAATACCAAAATTTATTTATAAATATAATACTCTTTCTATACCAATGGTATCAGAAAACTAAAGTTTTTAATTATGCAAATAAAGATGTGCTACATTATTTTACAGACGAAGATGCCTCACAATAATATATAAACTAGTTTTTCTGCGTTGGTGCAGTTATACTTAGTACTGTGAGCAAGTGGATGGCGAGCAACTGTTTCGGCGAGCATATTTCTCAGTGAGCAAACGGCAAACGAGCAATCGGTGCCGAGCAAACGGCGACGAGCAAGTGGTGGCAAGAAAATAACCTAGCACCAAATATAACAGCTGAAACCGCATAAATCGGGGTTCAGCAACCTTTTCGAAGGATCGGGCCAGTTGAGTAACCCATAAGTTGGCAGGTGGGAGGCGAACCCCTTGTGATGCTTCTAAGAAAAGGGTTTTGTAAGCTTAGCTATGAAACTAATGACGCTATCTTAACCCTTAAATCAGTTGTATTTTTACATCCATAAAATTGTAAATATGCTCCTGCAGAAAGGGCAGTATAACCGGGGCGGCGAGGCTCCAGGTATGTACCCTTCATTCGGTGTGTCAGCTGGCATGGTGGCAGGCACTACCCTTCCGGAGAGTACCTGTGAGCTATTGGGTTGTGCTAGGTTCTAGTATACCACGTCACTGATTCACTATTATACAATCAGTTTTGCCATTAGTGAAACCAATAGAAGAATGAATCGAAATGGGACAGCCGACAATTGGCCCTCGAAGCAAGCTCGTACGAAAGTTTTGGTCATGTTAGTAATTTGCTTCCTACTTAGTCATACTTTTATGTTACGTTATTTATTTTCGTATTGTTTTTTGTTTAAATAGGTCAATCTTAAAATTACGAACGATAAAAATTAAAATTTGTTAATTAGTTTAGGTGGAAATGGGGAGGAAAGGTGGTGTAAAAAATACTACCTCCCAGGTGGTGCGACAATTCTTCGACTTCCCAACTTAAAGGTTAAGGTTCAATCAATAGTAATAATAAACGCAGCAGTAAAAATAAAAAAATTAATGAAATCGACCGCCGCCACGGGACGGCAATGTTTTTTTTACGAAATGTTACGCGGGTTGCATGAAAAAGAGATTTTGACGAAACTACGCGAACCTCACGAAAAGTCCTAAAAGGCCGCATGCACCGGGTCGCAGATTCTTGGCATAGACCATGGGGCTGTACACTTTTCTCACAATCATGAGAATATGCCAAAAGGAACATATAAGAAACGAGAAGATTAGAATGTAATGAATAATATAGCAAACAAGAAAGCGGATCAAGAGACAAAGAACAGAGTGGTACAACCATGGGTCAAAAATATCTGAAGACATCCAACTCTTAATTGTTTTTGAACTTTTGCACCCAATTTCTCATCATTTGTATAATTACCTTATACTGTTTGGTTGTAATTGGTATATCCCTAATATAATTGCTTAAAATACTGCAGAAAAGATGAAAATTAAATTTCTTGCGATAATTTACGAGTTTTTATTTAAAATTCCAATTGCTAACAGAAACCACACAGTCAACAGAATTGAACAAATCTCTGATATTTAACGGGTTTCCCTGTACTTCATTTCGGAAAACTGGCAATTTCTGTGCCAGAAAAATGCGATTTAATTATTAGAAGTAAGAGCTGGCTTGTATTAAAATTAATTTAAATTAAAATCATATCTTGGATCATATCCGTTGAAAGTCCTAGTTCTTTGTCTTCGAGTGTTTTGTCTCTTACTAGACGTATCGATAGTCTCTCCTATGCTAGTGTTGCGCGCTTTTTTTAAAGTACCACAGACATAGAGAACCTATAGTTTAATGTGGGATCCGAACCACGGGAAGTGTAAACACTTCTACTCCAGAAAAGATTTACTAGACAGAATACCTTGCTGGTTTGCCTTGCGAGTGTCAACGGCCGTTAAAAATCCGATGTTCCGGTACTGGGAATTGAACCTCAGATCCTCAGGGTAGAAGTCTAACGCTGACTTCTAGCTCACGACCACCTCTTACTTATTACAGTGTTGGGTAAGATCCTCTAATTAGGGATCTAGATGCAGATCCAGATACATTTAAAAAATATGATCTAGATCCAGATCAAAGATCCAAACCTAAAAATGGATCTAGATCAAGATCCAAGATCCTTAACAAAGTATCTAGATCCTTTATAGATCTTTTCGCATTTCGAACGTGTCAGGGGTGTTCTTTTAATTTTTAGAGATTCCAGAGATATGGACCGTGCCACTGGATACTTAGACGGTAACATAAGAAAATAAATATATAGTTAACGGGAAAAAAACTTTGCTACAAACTTACACTACTTACAAGTTACAATACAATAATAATACGCTACACTACACTAAAAGTTACTTTATTAACTATAAAGTTACATAATTCTAATTATCAAATTTTATTTTATTTTCTTTTAAAATTAACAACGTTTCGAATATTTCGTCATTTAACCTATTTCTACGAGGGGTTACAATTTGTCCACCCGTACTAAATATTCTTTCGACGGGGGCAGAAGAAGGCAGTATACAATTAAATTTAAGGAAAATTTCTTTTATTATCGGATACTTATTTAGCTGAATGTAACTGTTATCGGGATCCTCAAAATAGTTTCTACACTGCAATGTAGATGTTTGTACCTGCGTATTATGTAATATAAATAATATAATATAATATAATATAAATTACAGAAAAATAATACGAAGCGAACCATCGATGAATTGTGTCAAGTGCCTGGCTTTCAATTTTTTCCAGTTCAGCAATTTCACTTGAAAGTGTCAAATCATTTCTTGGCATCTTGCGAAGGGTTATAACTTTTTAAATAAAATTGTGAGAAAACGAGTCTACCATAGCTAGCTGTTACTGAATATACGTTAACTCCATCCGGCTCCACCACGCCTAATAATGTCTACGTGTAAATCTCCGACAGGCAACGTGTAAATCTCGGCGCCTAGCCCACAGCGAACATATGTGATGTCGGATCAACAAGATCCACCACATTTTGTAAAGAATACATATTAAACTGTTTTTTCCTTGTAATTTTAAGGTTTTGCCATTGTATTACATATATTGACTTACTGTTAATAAGCCAAATAAGCCATCTAAATTGCTGTTATTTAATTTATTGGTTTCTCTTCTTTAAGATTTGGCCCAAATAAGCGGCTGCCTCGATTAACTAGTGACCCACATAAACGGAATCGATTATATTAGTAAAATACAATATATAAAAAGATAATAGAGAATCACAGGTAATTTCAGTTTGCAAAACATGGAAGGGTTAAAACTAAATCTTGCAAGGGGCGCGCTGAAGATGCTCAAATCGGAATTATTTTTTTCTAAGGCCTGTCCTGTACATTGATTGCCTGCTATAAAAAAATTTCCAACGGCATTTTGAGAACATTAAAACTTTTAAAGCAGGTGCGATAATGTACACGAAAGTGTATATACTTTCACTAACGAAACTTTCCTAAAAGTAAAATCTCATAAACGGCGTGAAAACGCGAGTTAAAGCTTTTTGGCTAACTTCGGATCGTTTTGTATCTGTTAAAAGAGCATGTTTAATGCATGTAACGTATCCGGCGCAAAATTCGCCCGAAACGGGGTAAAGACCCCATAATTTCACTCGTCCGCCACATCCGCCAAAAGTGTCTATTTAAATGCACATTAGTTTAATTCTGACCACCGACAAACGCATTTTCACCCCAACACGCGACCCCAAACTACGAATTTCCGGTACGAACGCGCTTCTAATTAAATAGATGATTTTTGTTTGCTTAGATAATCATTTAATAGACCCCCGGTATTAGCTAACATGCTTACTTGCCCTCCCTTTTAGGGTGATAACATCTTGATTATTATCGGGGGCTGCACGAGCGCACTCCACTGGTATGTGATATTTGCAATATCGTCTACTTTATTCAATACATTATTGTTAATTGGGACTTTAATCATGTTTCGGGCTGCAATGGGCCGTGCTTTATTTTGTTAGCCGCGTAACAGATTTGCTGTCACTGAAACGTCGACCAAATATATGGGTTAGCTATGGGAACGGAATAATTACACAATATATGGGTTTAGAAACACAGATTTCATTTTGTTTAGTTTTTCTATGGGAATTAAATACTTGTTAGGTTGGAAATTCCTACGTGGTGCTGCTAATTTTATATTTAACATTAATGAGACATTAAAACTATTTTTTCTTTTTAGAATATAATCGATTCCTTAAAACAGAGATTGTAATGGAAATTTTTAATACCTTTCCAGCTACAGTTGAATTTTCCCAAACATAGGAATCCATGTCTCTCATATTATTGGCAAGTATATTATATATTCGTCTCATTGCAGGTCACATAAAAATGATTTCGTTTAATTTAGGTATGCATTGTTTTTATTAGAAACTTATAAATTGGTTAAATGATGTCCTGGGCTAAATATTGTTTCTGTAGTAGTTTTTAATGTACTTAATTATACAGTGAGTTCAAAAAGTAATTACATAAGGGTTGGCCATGGAAAATAAAAGTAATGTCAACAGCAAGCTTTACAATTCATTAACTGTCATCACGTTGTTGTTGTCATAAGTTTATATTGAAAATTCAATTAAGTTACAATTATAATGGTTTTTACAATAGAACACAAAACATTTATGATTGAATCATATTTTTGAAATGGTGTTCGAGAGAACAGCGAATGAATTTACAGTGCGGTGCCATGTTTAGAGAAATTTCGGCAACGATTTCCAGATATTGCTGTCCGCACTTAGAAAGTGCAGCGCACTTAGAAGATGTGTTGATGTATTCCGAGATACATGGAGCATTACTCATAGAGATAGAGCTGGAAGGCCAAGAGTTCGTACTCAAAATACAGTTGACGATGTTCATCAACGGTTGAACGAGCAACCCACTATATCACTACGTACACTTTCGCAAGAGACTGATTTATCATTAGGAACATGCCATACTATTGTCAAAAAAGATTTAATGCTGTTCTCATACAAAATTCTTGCTTTACATGAGTTGCTGCCAGCAGATCACAGTAGGAGAATTTTGTATTGTCAGTGGTTCCAACAAAATTTATTGAACAACGACGAATTGCTAAATATAACGTTTTTTTTTCTGACTAGGCCTGGTTCACCCTTTCGGGGCATATAAACTCACAAAATATGAGGTTATGGAGTGATGCAAATTCGCATACTTTTCACGAATCTCTCCTTCACCCGTTACAAGTTGGTGTTTGGATTGCTGTGTCTCGAAGACGTATTATCGGACCCATATTTTTCCACGAAACTGTTACTGCTCAGAGATACCGGAATATTGTACGTGAATTTATTAATCAGCATCATGAGAATGAGCTCCAGCAAGGCTACTTCCAACAGGATGGCGCAACGGCCCACACCGTTCTAGAGACCGTCAATTACTTTCGTGAATTGTTTGACGATCAAATAATTAGTTTATGTTCAAATCCAGAATATCCACCTAGATTACCAGGCTTGACTATTTTAGATTACTTTATATTCCCTTATCTGAAAAATAATGTATATACAAGATCCCTATTAACAATATCGAGGAACTGCAAAACAGAATTACGGAACAGTGTGCCAATATAACTCCTCAAATTCGTATAAATGCTTTTAATAGTACCAAAAGACGAGTAAATTTGTGTCTGCAGGAAAACGGTGGTCATTTTGAACAGCTTCTTTAGTTTTTTTATGTTTATTTTTCTATACCTGTGAAATAAAAAAATTATAATTTCCAATTTTAATGATTACCTACTTGTTATGATTTGTTGAATAGTGTAGTAATTTAGTTGTTACTGTTATCGTCTAAATTTACATTTATCATGCAACTTAACCTAACATAACACTGCCGGTTAGATACTGGCGCTTGCGCTAGAAAGGCTGTGCCTAAACGTCAATTGGTATATAAAGCTTGCATTAGGCATTATTTTATTATTCCACGGCCAACCGTTATGTAATTACTTTTTGAACTCACAGTATAGAAAACCGGCGCCGGTAGCTCGGATAGGTTGGCCGTATGCCTTTCACGCAGCTGCCCCGGGTTCGAATCCGGACGCCGAGGTCGGTGGTTTTTTCTGAGCGATAAAAAAACGCTAAAACGGCCCTTGTTCTCGGATAGCAAGTAAAATCGTAGGCCCCGTGTCCAAGTATTGTTGGGCACGTCAAAAGAACCCTCAAACAGGCTAAATTTCCAGGTGTGGTAGAATCGCTCCCTGGCGTCGGTGGTTAGCCATAGTAGCAGAAATAGGCCGACGTTAAATAAAAAAAAACAAACAAACAAACAGTATAGAAACTCGACCTATAAAATCAAAGATTTTCGCTGCTCTTTCGTAAGGTATGGGAGCTAACATATATTATTGTTGTGTTATTCTTCACCCAGATGATTGTCACGCGGTAAGGTGTTCAAGCGCGTCTAGGAACTGAGAAATGAAATGGCGATATTCTTGAGCGAGGAGGGTCATAACCATAAGCATGCGGAAGAATTCGACGACAATTTATTACTGAAGAAGCTATCGTAGAAGAAACACGTATTCGAAAAACTTAATTCACTTAATCTTCAACTTCAGGTAAATAATACAAATATACTTGATGTAAGTGAAAGGGTCAACGCTTTTTGTAAGATAATAAAGTTATGGAATAACAAATCAAAAGACAATTTCTTTGAAATGTTTTACACAATGTGTGAATTTGTCCAAAGTTACCCGCTGGAAGAGAATCATAAAAAGTTGTTGCTAAAGACAGTGGAGAGTCATTTAGAAAACTTGAGCACAACTTTCAGCAAAGATTTTTTCGCAGAAGAAGACATTAAATTGGGTGACTGGAACTGAGTAATAAATCCATATGAAAGTATACCGACCGACCTATCTCTGCAAGAAGAACAACTTAAACACTTCTTCAAGTACCGGAGAAAAATCAAATTTTGTTATTAACAAATTTCTGGAATGAACTGTCTTGTAACTATTCTCTTATTAAATCAAAAGCGTTTCGAATACTGTTCCTTTTTCCTACTTCCTACCTTTGAGAAATTGGTTATTCCGCTGTAGCTGCTTTAAATCCTAAATATTGAAACAAACTTCAAATAGAAAAGTAGCTCAGAATGTCTATCTTGAATATCAAACCA
Source organism: Limonius californicus (assembly GCA_014611495.1). Classification (NCBI taxonomy): domain Eukaryota; kingdom Metazoa; phylum Arthropoda; class Insecta; order Coleoptera; family Elateridae; genus Limonius; species Limonius californicus. The sequence continues at coordinate 60,677 of JABXWE010023131.1, forward strand.
AACCTGGGCAGGCTGTGTACTTTAAAGCAGGCACATATTAGTCATTAGATCTGTGCCTTATAATAGTTATAATGCTTTCGTTGTGATAAAAATGTAAAAAATAATCCTGATGTCTTAGTTCATTTATTCAACACCATCCAGGGGGGGGGGGCTCCCTGCAGTTTGAGAACCGCTGGGTTAGGAGGTGTATTATAGTAATTATACACCAAGGTACAGAAGCAATTTTTCTTAGCCGAACATTATTATGATCCCGAGATGCGCAGCATCGAGGGGAATAAGTTGTGAGGCTAAGAAAAAGCTTCTGTACCGTGGTTTATATATTATTTTTTCCACTACTAGAACATTTAACGAATTTTCCAACAATAATTTCTGCATTTCTTTTGAATTAAAAGCGATCCAATAAGTATCAAGGTAGTTTTTCACAGAAAACAACAGAAATTTGACATTGATTTTACTTTTAATTTTATTATTTGTACGATTTGTCAAAATGGAAGATGATGGTGATTGTACTCCTCCCGAAATTAGAAAAGAAGCTGGGAAAATCCAGTACGACAAATTACTATTATTATCCGGTCGTGGCGCGAAATTTAACGCTTTTCTAACGTTCTTTCCTACTAAAAAACGATTACTTTTCTTTGTGATTGCCAAAATTTACTAAATTAACCAACAAATTTTCTAGCTGTCATCAACGTAAAAATGTATCAAGGAATGTCACTATCGTCAATTGTTTTTTTTTATCTCCTAGTAGGAGCTA
>JABXWE010023132.1:0-13778 GCA_014611495.1 Limonius californicus
TGGCTGCAAATAATAAAATTATTCTGTTATACTAATAAATTCTATTAAAAATATGAAAATCTGTATTCTTTTAATCTCCAAAAATTGCCGATGAACTTTCTTAAATGATAAGTTTTAAAACATTTAAATTATACATGAAAAATAAACACTACAAAACGATAATGTAAATAAAATAAAAAACCGTGATTACTTAAAACATAAAATAGGGTACTTTGTAATATTTTCTATTTTGAAATTTTTCCCTTTTTGGAAAAATATGTTTTTATTTTGAAAAACTATGCTCTACATTGCCAGATGTTACTGGGTATATTTAAAATTGCTAAGTAAAACTAGAACAATATGCATTTGTTCATTGATTCTAGCGCTTACCACAACTGATATTTTTTAATTAAGCATTAATTATTGGAAATAATGGCTTTAATTGGGCTTTCATTCAATTAGCGGTTTTATTTATAAAATATCGAAATTTTAAGTATTCTCTCGGTAATATAGTACAATTTTCTAGATCTCTAGATATTAAATTTCAAAACACGAAGGACAGTAGTTTCTGAAGAATTTTTCTCAAAACCAAAATAATCTTTGTCTAAAAAATTCAGTGTTTAGAAACCATAGGACATTTTATAGAAGTGTTGGGCATTGCACAAACTAGCTTAGCTATGTCTCACCCCGTCTCGAACCTGCGCAAGCAGTACAAACGAGGATCACGACAATTATAAATACTTCCTCACTACAAGATTTGAATTCACAAGACTGCATTAACGGTTTTGGTTCCACAGGTCATAAATATCAGGATGATTGAAAGTGTGATAGTAAAGTTTTATGACGCATACAAATAGATCTTAAGAAAATTTATTTTTACCTTTCCTAATAATTTAACTGAATTTCCTTTCATTAAAATTAAAAGTTAGTCATTGTACACCGTTTCCACACACAGACTGTATTATTTATCACTTGAACTTTGCCGACCCAAAAGAGTTTTGAGGGAAATAACTTTACAAAATTACATCTACAAAATTTTATTGTTAGATACATCATAACTAAGAAGTTAATCAGTACAAACACTCTAACTAAATAACTTGCATGGTACATTACAATTCAAATAAAATCTACTATGGAAAAATTATTTATTTAATAATTCCTTGTGGTACTTTTCAAGCAGCACTAATTTTGCTATAGATTTATGTCGTCTCCTAACAAAAAGAATAAAGATAAATAAAATGATTACAAAAGAACACATACAATACATAATCTCTGCAAAATCAGTGTCGCTTCATTTTATTTTTATTAATACACAAAAATATTTGTTTATAAATTTATTAACGTTTTCCATTATTGTAGTTCATAGCACGCAATGGTGCTTTAAAAGTCGATGCAGCTTGCTGTTGAAGCTGATATGCTAATGGGTGAATTTTGAATCCATATAACCTAAAACAAATTGTATATTAATGTTTCCAATAAAACAATATTAATATTATATATTACCTTGGTACAAACTGATTGGTAGGACGTTTAGGTCTGTATTCGGGATGCACCATAAAAAGCATATGTGGAAAACCTGTTCCAAAATAAGCACCATCTGTGTGGTGGTGACGGGATGATTTTGGTGTGTAAACATCCATACATTTTGGACAGTATGATTTCACCATAGCTTCTCCAGGAACATCCGATAAGCCTATATACAAAATATATCTGTAGTAAAAAGCTTATTTTGAAATTATGTTTTTTTTTATTGCGTCGTTAGCCAGTGCAACAAATAACTTACTGTTGATGGTTTTGTTAATAAATGTTACATAATAAGGGACCGAGCAAAACAACAAAGAGGACATGGATACCAAATAAAAATAAGTTACGAAAAACAAGAACTAGAGGAGAGAATGTAAGAATGTATATTGCAAACCGATTCAAAACGAATTTAAATTACAGCATTCCAGAAATTTCAAAATCTGAAGCAAGAGGGGCTGAAATAGCGACGACAAAAAAAAAACAAGTTCTAAAATTTCTATTTCTTATTTTAACTATCATCATCATCGACAGCCTTTTCGCCCCACTCCTGGGCACCGGCCTCTTCTCTGCCGCGTGCCTTAGCGCTAAGGTAGAAACACGGGGGACTTACAGTTTAAAGTTGAATCCGAACGACAGAAATTCCAGAGACGGTTTTTAGCATTAACATCCCACGGCGGCAAGCCGAACTGGGAAATTGTGTGTGGTGGGTTGCAGACAAAATTGTATAAATTAAGTTTCGAACCCAAGCTAGAATTAATGTTTTACTCAGAAAGCTCTACCAACTGAGCTACCACCACACATTACTATATTACCGAATAGGTAAAAGGGAATATGATTATAATAATAATAATATTAAATTGGAGGACCTTTTCTACAATCAAATGATAATAGCTTTTTTGTGATTACATAATTGACAATTTTTTTGAGTAAACTGGTAGAGAATACAGTTTGTTTTGCATCTGCCTAGGGTTACATTGCTTGCTTCCTTGCTTTGGAAGAGCGAGAACTAGGACACGGTTTTCCAAGCATCTCTATGCACTTAGGCCACATTTGGCCCATTGTACACTGTAACTAAGAATTTTGCCTATCTGAGATAATTCTAACTCCAGTAGTGATTTTCATCGTGTCTCACGTCACAGTGGTAAGGGACCTACGGCTTTACTTCTTATCCGAAAGAAGGCGCATTTTCAGATTTTTCCCCGCTAGAAAAATCTCGGCGACCTCAGCCAGGTTCGATCCCGCATCCCTCGGATCTAAAGGCAAATGCGCTAACCACTAGACCACCGAGGCCGGCAAAGGGTTACATTACACGAAATTTTTGAGAAAAATGCAAAAAGCAAAGTTGAACTTGTAGGCTATGGAATGAAAACAATACAATAAAATAAAACAATTATTTGATTTGATATTTTGATTACTGTTTACAAAGATATACAGGGTGTTCAAATTGAAGTCGGCACTATTGCCAACTTTGTTACTACTAAAGATACGATGTTGGTTAAATTACCAAAGTAGTAGCGTTTTTTCTTCCGATTACGATGGTAGAATTTTAAAAACAATTGAACTTCGCCTTTTCGAGATATTAAAAAAAACAACATTTTTTTAAATGGAATACCCTGTATATTTTTGCACATTTTAAACGATAATTTAATTTTAAACAAAATTTATTAATACATAAATACCCTAAACTTACAAATAAACGAACTACAAACATTTAAAGGAAAATCATGTAGACATTGGCTAGTTATCGAAATATTAATACACTTTGCTTAATTAATAATTAATTGATAATTAATACACTTAAAACAACTATAAGGACGTAAAGGGAAAGCTAGTATTAAACTAAAAGAGTAAAAACAAACAAAAAACTTAGATCATGTGCTCGAAAACATTTCTGTCTTGTTCTATGCATTTTTGAGCACGTTTGTACACCATTCTAACAGCTTTGAGATGGTTCGTCCGTCGATGTTGTTTATGATATTGCTGATGCTTTCTTGAAGATCATTCGTATTTTCATAGCGATTTTTATAAATTTCATTTTAAAAAATCCCCAGAAATAAAAATCCAGAGGTGTAAGGTCTGGCGAACGTGGTGGCCATAATGTTGGAGATGATAGATGATAATAAAATACGATTCTTTTATTTTCCAATAATCGGACATTCATTGGCTACATGATATTCATTTCAACTTGAACTGGTACCTACATTTAAATGCTTGTAGTTCGTTCATTTGTAAGTTTAGGGTATTTATGTATTAATAAATTTTGTTTAAAATTAAATTATCGTTTAAAATATGCAAAAATATACAGGGTATTCCATTTAAAAAAATGTTTTTTTAATATCTCGAAAACGCGAAGTTCAATTGTTTTTAAAATTCTACCGTCGTAATCGGAAGAAAAAACGCTACTACTTTGGTAATTTAACCAACATCGTATCTTTAGTAGTAACAAAGTTGGCTATACTGCCGACTTCAATTTGAACACCCTGTATTTAGGTTGCCTAGATTAAACTTGATAAAATAAATAATATTGATGAGCTAGTGGATGCCATTTCAGAAGCGTAGGAAGATCAGTCAAAGCTATTTTTTTTTAATTTATTTTATTCTGCTCTGGAATTTTTGATTTTAATAGAAAAATTCTGATATTTTCTAGACGTTACCACCTTTAACACTTAAATTTCAAATTGTTTTTAAAAATGTGTGTAAGATGTGTCAGGAGCACTGTTTCAATTTTCTGATAATCAGGGTGACTGGTGGGCTGAATGTATAAATATAATACTTACCTTATAGATTTCTAATCAACAAACATTACATTGATGATGAAATTCCAAAATTTTGATGTAATATCTAAATTCATCAAATTTGTTGATTCTACCATGTTTATTAAAGTTTAAATAAACATGATTTTAAATGTAATTGAAACATCAAATCTACCAAGTGGTTAAATGCATGTAGATTGTAAAACACCCTCCCATTTAATTATTCACACAGTTTACTAGGGTGAAAAAACAATTGAATCGTTCATTTCAAAAACCACCTAAGCCAATTTTTTGCAAATTTGAATTTTTACTATAAACCGCATTTACATTTACAAAAACCGCACCAGTCCCATAACACATTAATTGCCTACTTCAGTCTCAATTGCATTATTCACTGCAAAAACCACATAAGTCAACAACTTGCATTGTTTTTTCGCTCTACTGGAAAATTAACTATTTTGACTTATGTGGTTTTTGAAATGAATGATTCAATTAAACGAACAGGTTACAGAATGGGCTCCTTTTTGCAGAATAGACTGTATAAAGGCCTAACAAATTAGTTGGCTAAGACAAACTTAACAGAACAAGACGGTTAAATGAAGCGGCAGAAGATTGAAGAACAACAGGTGCATGGGAAAGATGTTCTTGGAAAAAAATATGGAGAAAGGTAGCAGAAGCTAAGTCACACAGAATACCAAAACCTAATTAGATACAATGAACTATGGGAATTCATCCACTTTATTAACATAAAAGCAGTAATTGCTCAAAGAAATGTTTGCTTCCACACTTTTTTGAAATACTGTTGCAATTGCAGAAAAAATTTTTTATTAGAACTATGTAAAACATCTTATACAAAATAATGTTAGTTCAAATATCTTCTGTATCAACATCAGAAATAAGAATTCTTTATTAATTAAACTCAATATTTTTAAGTAAACTGCACAAAAGAGACAAAACAGTAAAATTTCTGTTTATAAACATTGTCCTAATTCGAACTTAATCAGTAGGAAAAGATATAGAGGTCGTTCGTTGGTTAACACTCTTAGGTTCCACTACTGGGCACCAACCCTGCCCTTGCCATATGTTTCTGCTCAGCACTAAGGTAGAAACATGGGGGACCTACAGTTTAACATCAAACCCATATGATAGAAATTCCAAAGAAGGATTTTGGCATTAAGACCCCACTGTAGTCAAGATAGTGTTGGGAAACTATATCTGGTGGGTTATAGCGCAAAATTTATATATGCTGCCTGGGTAAACCTGGTGGGGGATTGAACTCAAGCCATAATGAAAATTTTATCCAGAAAATAAGCGCTCTGCCAACTCAGCTATCGTTCTTATGATCAGCATTTTTCAGTTTCGGATTAGCGCTTTATTTTCACAGCACAAACTGAACGCATTTCTGTCTTTGTTAGTTGCTTGCAGATTCATATTTCCAACAAAGACGTATGTTGTAGTGACATCTGCGAATGAAACAAGACCACCACTGTACGTGTGACGTATTCTGTCGGCTGACACGTTTAGTAGAAAGAAACAGAGATACTTGAAGAATGTCGCGCAGATACAGCCAAACGTCACTATTTAAATCTGTTTCCAGCAGTATTAAAACGTTTTGGAGGTTTATACGGCAATATTTTTATTTTATACGCTTGGGGAACCTTCGTTTTTGCTAGGAAATGTTTCGACGACAATGTCGGAGCCTTTGTCAACCACGTCCCAGATCCAGTCAAAATTATGACAACCAGATGTGTAAAAACTGTTGAGGGTCGACAAAAGCGCAGTTTGGCTTAATTGCCAATAAGATTTAAGTAGTGACATTTGAGGCGGCCGTAGGCTGGAGGTTAGCGTGTTAGACTTCTACGCTGAGGGTCCTGGGTTCAATTCCCAGTACCGGAACATCGGATTTTTAAAAACGGCCGTTCTCCCTCGCAAGGCAATGGCAAACCAGCGAGGTATTCTGCCTAGTAAATCTTCTCTGGAGTAGAAGTGTTTACACTTCCCGTGGTTCGGAGCCCACGTTAAGCTGTAGGTCCTCTATGTCTGTGGCACTCTAAACGCGCAACACAGGCATAGGAGAGAAGATCGCTACGTCTCGTAAGAGACAAAGCACCATAAGAAGAAGAAAAAATGCTTTAAATTATAAGAAAAATTCTAATAAATTCCTACCTGGCCCTTGCGTGGAGAGAATAGGTGGGGACGTAACCGGACATGACGCCTTAATTAATGGACACACTGTATACAAACAGAATATCGTAATTAATACAAATTTAATATTATTCATTTTGCAGAGGTAGAAATGCAATTACAAGGCTTCGTACGTCGTCTCCTCTTTTTATTGTGCGATACAGTCATGATCTTTGACCATGAGACAGTATTATAATTTCGATTTGTATAAAGGATATACAGTATGTTCAAAAGATATTGCTGCAAATCTCACAGTCTACTGCTATTAATGTTGTAACTTCAGAGTTGCCTTTAATATTGGTAAAAATTAAAAATTGAAACTTGTTTTTGTGTACGTTTACCTTATCATTAGAAAGACAAAAAATGTTTCCCTTCTATTTACTAGTAGTCTGTATACATTTTTTTTCCTTTTGCTTGGATTGATAACTTGCAGATATTTTGATAACATTTTCCTACTGAAACGGCGTAAAGAAGAAAATAATTTACTAAAATGTAACAAATTTAAATATGTAACATATTCTCATAATTCTGCCAAGTTGCTTCCAAATTGCACAAAAACAATTGCACACACTGTATAGCTCCTTTTACAAAAAAACATGATTATTAAAGTTTATTAGTCTAGCGAACCACGACTGTTACATTAACATAAACGGCAACACATGTTTGGGTTCGATTCTTTGTTCAGCAGAAACAACACAATAAATAACTCTTTATCAAAAATGGTATAGTTTATTCACCCATAATATACGCAAATAAAATTTAAGATAAAAAATTGATCTCTGACTTGTGTGTGGTGATCATTGCATATTTAATACTCATGGGTTTTAATGATAAGAGAACGTTGATAACTTAATCACTGGCAAAAAATTATAGTAAATAGATTTAATATTCTATTGGTGTTTACAATATGGCGACGAGATGGCTTCATAATTAGCAGCTTCTTGTTTTTTTTATACTCCGTTGTTATTTATATCTTTTTTTTTTAATAATATGCAACGTACAATCTACATCATACGAGTAATAAGTAAATTTAAATAAGTACGGGGGACAGCCAAGTAGTATTTTAGTGGAACAGTAAGTCTGGTAGCCAAGAGTTGTTTAGCCTTCTTCGAGTAGATCCTCGTTGAGTAGCTGCTCGACAAGTTCAAATTATTTATTTATATATGTAAAAATTCTATCTGCCACTTTGAAAGTTGTCATTAAACGTTTTGTCCAGTACGGACATGTGACAGCATATTTGAACATGGAAAATTTTACGTATAAGTATGTATGGTAGGTATGGATCTGCAACAATCAAAATAAAATCATACTAATTGGCATAGCTACAGAGCCAAATAGCTTTGACGGAATACAGTAACGTTATGTGTTTGTTTACGCTCCAAACGTGACGCCAGCTTGCCATACTGGATAGATGCGAATAGAAAACGGACATGTAACGTCAGACGTGGCTAATAAAGGAAACATAACCTCATTGTATGCTTTTGGCGTCAAAAATATTTGCGTCAATTTACTTATTATTTACGTATTAATATTTGTTATCAAAGTTTATATCAGGAAGGAACCTGTATGTAAAATAGTCAACAGTTTCTCCTTCCCACTATTGTACACCGGTCCCTTCTCTGCCACGTGCTTTTTCACAGAGAGGCCCTACAGTTTAACGCTGAATACGAACGGTAGAACTTCCAGAGTAGGTTTTTAAGCTACCACCATACCCTAAAAGATCATATTCTAGTGTATAGAATATGTAGCAATGACGTGTAATATCCTAATTGGTGGTGTCCACGTGACATTACATTTGGAAAACAAATAAAAGCATACCCAGATCGTAGATTTTTGTATCATTGACGTTACAGTTGGATAGCGCAATTAGGCTTTTATAAACTAGTTCAAAATGTAACCACGGATAATAAATAATTTTCATACGGGTGTGCAAAAAATCTGTTTTTCAACTTTCCCCTTGTGATATCAGCTGTAGAGCGTTTGCCTTTCATTCGGGAGGTCCAGGGTTCGAACCCCTGGGCCGTCTGTCCTGACTCACGTTTTTCTTGGTTTTCCTGGGTAATTTAGGTAAATGCTGCGACAGTATCATCCACGAATTTCCATTATCCATATTTCTTGGTCTTTGCCATCCTTACATTCCCGTTACTGGCTGAAAAGGGACTGAGGATTCCAGTACGGACCCATACAGGGACCCACTCCCTTGTGGGGAATGAACCTACACTGAGCCTTTCCGCCATAGCACTCTTATTACGAGGATATGGTTTATTTACTCTCCAAGCATAATGGCCCGTCCCCTACTGGATATTTTTGAAGGGTGACGTCCAATACCCTCCAGTGACATAACTAACCGAAGATGATTTTATATTTTAATTTACTCTCCGAACAGTCTCCCTTGCTCAATATCGACAGACAAATAACATAACCTCAAAAAAGAATAGCAATTGTAGTAAATGCCCAATTACGATCACAGAATTGTATCACTGCATTATTTTTCCAGTGGGCTTCTAGATCTTGAGATGAAATATATAAAGGAGAAATTATAATTAATTTAATAATACAAATTTAACTGTAGTGGAAAATACATAAACATAAGTTGGTAAATAATACTACTATGATTTAAAACGCAGAAATTTGATAAGCCGTAAATATTTTTATTTTCTGTCGATTTAACATATGCAAGCATCATTGTGGTTCAGCAGTTAGAACGCTGGGCTTCGATGCGGAAGATCGGGAGTTAAAATCTCGATCTCTGGCGGGCGGCCTACTCATTCGCTTTAAGTAATTGGGTACTTGCATTCGAATGAATACGAGGTAATAAGGCGGGTATCTAGTGCGAAGCACCCACCACGTACAATGACTGGCACGCGACGACGAGGGTATGAGAGCAAGGATATGGGAGATCTGACCTTCTGCCTTACAGACCAAACTCCATGGTGTATAGAGCTCTACCCATAACATGTGTAATAGGAACAAGGAGAGAGGGTGCACAAGGCTTAGTTTCGATACTGACATTCAATTATAATGTTAAATAACTGTTCTTTTTATTTCTTAGTTATGACACCCCTCTCTTTAAATAATTGGGTACCTGCGTTGAAATGAACAAGAGGAAACAATGCGATTAACTGATGCGTGATGCCCACCACGTCTCATGCATTGGGCACGCGACAATCGGGTGTGAGGGGAAAACTTTGGCACAAGGATATATTAATTGTAACGGGAATCCTAGAATTAATGCAATTAACATTTTTACTGTAATCTGTCTCGCAGTCATGTATACCTAGCTAGTATATTGAAATATACAGATATTACTAGTCTATAATGTATATCTACCACCAGATCTTGGGAGAAAACCGCTGTTTTATACTGATTCAGTCATTTCCTAAATCGTGAACCGAATCGGTTTACCGTTACAAAGAATCTACAAACCATTGATGGCACGGGATAATTGAAAACCTCCAATTACGCCTCTACATCCTAATTGACTCTGTCTATGTTTAAAGAACAACCTATTTCAGACCCGCCCACGACTATATGACGATTTTTTAAGAGACAGACCTTCGTCGTCCACTTAAAAAGTCGATACTCTTTGGCTGTACAAATGCAAATATTTCTAACGTACTAATAACAAGTTTTGAAAATTAAAATGGGAAGGTTCTGTTATGCAAAACACTAAATTGAAATTCTACCCTCTTAGGGACACATTGTTGTGGCATTGTAGCGTTGTTAACTTAACATAGCTTCGGATCTTGGGATAAAGCTGCTGCTTCTTAATATTTCATAAGTCATGAACCGAATCGGTTTACCTATAACCTATATAAGGAATCCACACACCACTGCTTGGTAGTGGATAACCACCAATTACAACCTCTCCATCGTGATTTATTCTGCCTATGTTTAGGGTATGGCCTCTTTCACACCAGATGACGTTTTGTTAAAAGATTTACTTTTAACAAGTCGCCCAATTAATATGCCGATGCTGTTTGGCATTGCGAAGGCAAACATTTCTAATTTTAATAATAACCACATCTTTAAAATTATTATTATAAAAGTTTATTAAGCAAAACACTAAATCAAAATTCTACCCTCTTAGGGATACATTTCTATGGTACTCTAGCGTTGTTATTCAGTATAGCGTACACCTACCGCCGGATCTTGGGACAGAGCTACTGCTTTATGCTGATTGAAGGTCAATATTTCATAAGTCCTGATCCGAATCGGTTTACCATTATAAGGAATCCACAAACCACTGTTTGGCACCGGATATCTGAACACTTTTCCAATTACAACCTGTCCGTCGTGGTTGACTCTGCCTATGTTTAAGGTATGGCCTATTTCGGATCCGCCTACGACCAGGTGACGGTTTGTTAAAAGATGAACTTCCTCATCCTTTGTGGGCACCCATTCGAACTTGTACTTTTGACGAGAGCATAAAATCTAACGAAATGAAACACCAGTAAATGAACGGATATTCGTTTAGTTTGCCAGTTGTTGCAATTAACACAAAATTATAGCGTTTTGATATGTTAAGAAGAAATTTGTTTACCTTGATGTTTTTATCAGTTGTGACTTCATCAGCATAGGCCGTAGTGTTAGCAAATTTACATCCTGGGAATATAATGACGGGCAAAAGTTCAAGATTCTGTATATAAGCTTGCCCAACATAGGTAGCATGTCCTACCTTATCCGTTCCACCTTGAACGGCATCGTATGGTACAATTCCTGCATAATCTCTCCAATAATATTCTAAAATTTGTGGTCTTTAATATTAATTCAAGAACAGTTAAGTAAAAAGTATATCTGAAATAGCTTAAAATAAATTACAAAAAATGTATACCTGGTATTTGCGTGGAGAGAAGGGCTGGTGATGTATTCGGACACGACGCCCTAATTATTGGACACACTGTAGTCAAGCAGAATATGGTTATAAATGCAAATTTAATTTTATACATTTTGGAGAGTTACAAATGTTATTTCAACGCTCCGTACGTTGTCTCTTCTTTTTATTGCACGCTGCAGCCATGACCTTTGACCATAGAAGATGAGAGTTCAACATCATTATAATTTGGATTGGTATAAAGGCTATACAGTACGTTCAGGAAATATTGCTCAAAATCTCAAGGTCTACTGCCATTAATATTATAACTGCACATTTACCTTAAATATCGGTAGAAATTTAAGAATCGAGACTCGTATTGGTGTGCTTCTACCTTATAAAGCAAATAGTTTCATTTATTTATTAGTTATTTTGATTCTTCAGTTAGTTGGTTGCCTTGTTTTCCTATTTTGTGCCGTTAAATTAACACCTGTATTAAATGATATACATTTTAGTGTGTTCTGCCTCCTGTTATTATCTAATTTTACAGATATTTTGATAATTTTTTTAAGAATTTTTATTAAATTGACGCAAAGAAGAATATGATGTACATGATATTACCATCATTCTTCTTTTTCTTTTCTACGGGGTTTGCAAATTGAACAAGAACTTTTGGACACACTGTATAGCTAATTTCACAACGAATATGATGATTATAATTTATTAGTTTAGTGAACCACGGCTGTTATAACAACATAATAAAATGGTCTAAACAACATTTAAGTTCGATTCTTTGTGCAGTTCGAAAAACGAAATCAATAACTCACAATGAAAAACATTATAGTTTATTAACCCTTAATATAACCGCAAATAAGATATAGGTAAAAAACTGATCTCTGACTTTTGTGTGGTAATCTTTGCATACTTGATACTTCTTTTCTTTTAATTTAATTAACGATAATATTGATAATATACAGGGTGTATCAGAAATAGGTACAAATAGTTAAACCAGTAATAGATTGGCTCAAGTAGAATTCAATGGTACTATTCATTTTTCAAAAATCATTAAGTTTATTTTTTTGAATTAAAAATAAAATAAAATTTTGTTTGAGAACTGCTGATGATACATAGAAAATGCATTTAAGCTGTAGAAGGTTATTACCTAATTGTAAAGTAAATCCAAAGTGGCAAACACGTAGAAACTTGTATGGCTTGTGATAACAACAAAGAGTGAATAGAAATTACTGACCTACCTAATAGTATTGGTTTGTGGCAGGTGATAAGAAATGTTTTTACACTTCTATCTTACTCTACTTTGCATCACATGGGTTTGAACTCAAATTTTTGTTATTATCCTGCGGTACTTAAACTATTTTGGGTCAAATTTTCAATTATTATTTTCTCATATCATAAGGGTCCCATTGCCAAAGAAATGTTTTTTCTAGTTTGTATATATTGTAATCTACCATCGGATTTAATATTTGTACCTATTTCTGATACACCCTGTATAATGCGTCTTGAATTTTAATATGTTAATCACTGGCAAACAAATATAATAAATATAGTTTATTGAAAATTATGCTATTTAAAACCCACTATTAAATTTAAAAATGCATTTTATTTGTTCAATTATTCCTTTTCTGCTACAATTTAATAGGTTTCCAAGTCGAACACCGACTTCTGGATACTCTGTATAGCACATTTCTACTATGCTGATTACAATTTATTCATTTAGTGAACGACTGTTATATAACAATAATTAATAAATGCTACAAACAACATATTTAGGTTTGGTTCTTTGTTCAGATTAAAAAACAGCAAGGAAACAATAACTCATAATTAAAAACGTTATAATTTATTAATCTCTGATATACTCAAATAAAATTTACGTAAATAATTCAACTCTGACTGTGTAAAATTTTAATAGACGATAGCAGAACGTTGATAATATATAATATATTTCAAATTTTGGTAACATAATCACTGGCAAAAAATTATAATAAAAATAGTTTATAGAAGACCGTAAGCCATAGTATTTGAAACCAATCAATAAAGTTAATATGCGTGAAGGTATGTGCTATTGGTGTTTACAATATAGCGGTGAGATGGTTTTACAATTAGCAACTGGTATTTATAACTAAACATTATATTTCCCAATGTGATTGCCGTCATTACACGTTTTATCCAATATGGACACGTGGCGTCAAACTTAAACAAACCCTCTTTAGCATAGACGTTCAAGGTGTAAATATGGATAATAACAATAAATCAGGAATAATAGCATTGACATATCCATAGAGCCAAATAGCTTTGATGGATAAAAGTGAGGTTATGCATTTACTTACGTTTCAAACGTAACGCCAACTGCCCATACTGAATAACGTATGTAACAAAAGTTTTCGGAAAAATATCAACAGTAGCACATGAACCGAAAACAGTTTTATATCTAGTCGTCTGTAGAACAAAACAAGGTGTATTAATTGACATTTAGTGTAGCGTATCACCTTCTCTAAATAACTTCTGGT